>WJEZ01000225.1:0-36460 GCA_009869925.1 Thalassaphorura encarpata
CCTTATGGCTAAATTATCTGACAAAACCTTTAAATTCAGAAAATTTATTTGACATTGAAAAATACTTTCTAAATTAAATTTTGCAGTACTTTCGTCTCAGGAATTATTTCCAGTCCATTCCCAATCCCCAGCAGTCAAAACACGTATCCACATGATAGGAAACTGATGAACGATGAAATGGAAGATGAATTTGGTTCCTACGGAGTTCGGGTACGAAGAGAAGCGGATATGATGGATGGAGACACAGGGATAGGAACAAAAGGACCTTTAAATATTAAGGACATTGATGACTTAATTCCAGCAGACTACAATTTTCATGAGCCACCACCAAATGATGGTTAGTTCAGTAATTTTCCGGGAATGCTAATTACACTACACCAGTTTGACATCACTGCATTATAGTTAATGCTATTATTTATGATAATGAATTATTTTGAGCCCCAACTCAAGTACATTAATTTACATTAGAGAAACGTATATGTTATTTACATATACATGTACGTGCTATATGCGGCTAAAAATAGCTAAAGAGTTTATTCTTCTGATAGCGTATAATAAAAATTAACAATGACACGAATTTATTAAAGTGGTAAAATTACTAATAAAATTCTTTGGAACAGGTGTAGCGACGCAAGTAGAATTCTCTGTCCTCATCGTCAACGTACGTGACATCAAAGAGTTGAATGAGGTATATAATTTCCCTTGTAGAATTTAGTAATCAGTATGAAAATGAAAAATAAAATTTACAAACTCTTGCGGAATTTATTGCAAAATTAAACTTAACTTATAAATCATTTCAGGAATTGAGTATGGAAATGAATCTACGGATGTATTGGAAGGATTCCAGACTCTCTCACCTTTCCAATTGGACGACTGAGAGTGACTATCCGTTCATGGTTCTTAATCCAACGATCATAGACAAGATCTGGCATCCGGACATTTTTATAGGTAGGAAACAAAATCCTCATAAATTCCATCCGAGATCTATGGTTTCTTCCCTATAGATTTATAAATAAGAATTTAACTTCCCTCTTCTTTACACAGTACGAGTATGTACTCTTGGGAATAACGAGGGTTTAATCCAGTTGTACATCTTAACGAGGAATCTTCATCATTTTGTCTTGTAGTATTTTCTTAACATAAATCCGGCTCTGCTCTGCGCTGCTATGTAAGATACGGATGATTCCCATTTGTTGACGTAGATTTAATGAAGTGTCAAGTCTGCAGAGAGTTGAGTGAGTAAAATCTGTAGGAGTAATTGGGAAGCTACAGATGAGTAGATAACGCGGGTGGTACTGGTAGAGTAGGCGATCAAATTAATGAAACGTCCCTAATTTTTTCTTCTTTCTACATCCTGTCATTTTTAGATCACGTCAAAGCAATCTCTCAACCTTCTTTGATTACCAAACCCGCATCCCTTCGAGTATATCCGGGTAATCTCATCCGCTACTCTTCAAGGTATGTTGAACTCTAACCAGTTCGATGTAATGTGCAATATTTATTTTAGAATGTTTGTATAACGGATACATATGAATAATGTCATGTCAAATGATAAGGGTTCTCTAATTAATTCAACTTTTGCAGAATCACGGCATCCATGGCTTGCCAGATGGATTTCCACTATTACCCCGCAGATACTCAATATTGTCACGTCGACATGAAGAGTTGTAAGTCATAAGCTAAAGCTAAGCGAATTCATTTGTAATTTTTTTTTGTCTCATGAAAACCATTGGTGTCAATTGTTCTTAATTTCTGTAATTTTTCTTCCGATTACAAAAAATAAGTGTTTTGCACAAGCATTTTTGTCGTACTTGCTAATGGCTCAAGTTCTAACAAGTTTACATAGAAAAAATTTCCGTTTTATTTTCCGCATACTTGAGAGTCCCAAATATCACACACAATTTGAAGCCATTTTTATTCATTCATGGCGCCCTGTGTCTTTTAAGACTTAATTTTGTATCCTAAAAAAAGGTAGAATTAATTGCATAAAATTCCTTATGTCTGTCAGATGCTTACACGAACAAAGTATTGGAATTGGATTGGAGAGAAGGGAGAGGAGCATTTCTAGTCGACAAACTCGTTCTGCCAAACTTTGACGTTCTTCTGGATACAACCCAAAATTTCAGTGTGGATACTGGCTCAGGTTGAAACAAAATAACCCAGGCGTAGTTTAGTTTTTACTTTTTTAGCCCAAGTGCAAATCTCAAATCAATCCACGATCCATTCATTTCCCTGATTTTTTAAGACTTTTAGACTTGTCATGTCTTTTACATTTTAATGATGATGACGTCTTTCCCCTGCAATTGCAAATACGCCCATTCTTAGAATTAGTTTGG
This sequence comes from Thalassaphorura encarpata, assembly GCA_009869925.1. Lineage (NCBI taxonomy): Eukaryota > Metazoa > Arthropoda > Collembola > Poduromorpha > Onychiuridae > Thalassaphorura > Thalassaphorura encarpata. The sequence goes on from WJEZ01000225.1 coordinate 2,337, forward strand.
AGTCAAGCCCAATTTGAACAACGAGTTTTTTAAATTCACATAGGAACTTACGCTGGGCTTCGATTCACGATTATTTTGAGAAGAATGTTGAGCTACCATTTGATTCAGACATATTTACCCTCATCACTCTTCATTGTTGTCAGTTGGATGTCATTCCTTGTCCCACCTGAGAGTGTACCGGGTAGAATGGCACTTTGCATGACGACGCTTCTCACTCTCACAGCCATGTTTTCAGCCGTGAGACAAAATACACCAAATGTGAGCTACGTCAAAGCTTTGGATATTTGGATGGTTGTTTGCATCGTCTTTGTTTTTCTCACTCTCATGGAATACACGATCTTACTCAAGTAAAGGAACATTTTCAATATATTTGATCGAATGGACGTGATATTTTTGTACAAAAATTCATAGATTGAAAAGCATGAAAGTGAAAGCGACTCAAAAGAAAAAGAAAGCTGTGTTGCTGAGGATGAATAACAAGATTCGTGATATACCACAAAAAATCGCTTCGTTTTATTCAGAATTTCCTCCTATACAGGTAAATATTATAGGAAAGTTGAAAGTTTCCATTTTAACATCAAATCTCTATTACCAGTTTCGCAAAGCAAGCAAAATATCGACCCAAGAAGTTGGGTACAATGATAGCAACGATAGTCTTAGAAAAGAAAGTAATTTTGGAGTCGATGAAAACACAGATCTTGCTATCACTAATGAACAAAACGACCAGAATCATGGTAATGGGCCTGGGAAGCAAATCTACACAATTTCTTCAGCCCCATCACAGTTGCAGATACAACCGAGACCTTCGTCTGCGACTTTATCGTGCAATGAGGACGGATTGACACGTTATGACTTGGCTGTCATCCGTATTGAAAATTTTACCTCAACAGTCATCCCCGCCATGTTTTTTCTTTTTAATTTTGTGTATTGGCCTTGGCTTCTAATTCAGGCACAGTATTAATCGCCACTACGGTACGACAGTCTATTACCATTTTTAATGATTGCACCTTACTTTACTTACACTTCTAAGATTTCCTATTTTTGTTTAAAAATTGATTTAATTTCTATTCAGAATATCATCATCCAAACTTCAATACTACCCCTAACAGTATGGCCTAGCATAGGATGTGTTTGGAAATTCATCACTAACCACTGCATGATGCACATCACTAAAATCTTACCAACTTATTTTAATTTTTAGTAGTAGAATTCCTCCAACGACAAAGATATCGTGTAACATTACGTAAATGCTCAAATAAATGCTATACTGCTGCTAATATTTTATTACTGAGTTGGACGATTTCTTCAGAACTTTCTAATTATTATTTTCCGAACAAAGACAATGCATAATTAAATTGTCTTCCTAGAATTCAAGGTAATACGGTCAAGGCCACTCGGTCAGTCCGTGCCTTGCTGCATTTTAAAATATTCACGACGGAATAATCCATCCTTTCCAGATTCATTCAATTATTCATTGAAGTGATAAATACAGGAAGTCACGCTAAAACCACAACTATTGCCATAAAATCACTAAATTACAATGTAATTTATTTTTCAAAGAATCGATTGTCCTTCCAATTCCAAGCACGACCGAACAATTCCCCAAACTTTACCAACCTCTTGTCTTTAAATATTAAAAATTTAATTAAAACTGTTTTTCTAGCCAATGTTGAATTATTGAGCCTAAATGGATTTTACATGTTTCAATCAGACTCAGAGGAACTGAAATATGCATTAAACCCCGACCTCAACCTACAGGCTACAGCTATATACAACTTCTGCTCTTCCCTAGTCTAAATCGAAATCGATTTAGAATTGAAATTGGAGTAGAGTGGAACATTCGATTTTAAATTGTGCCAAACGGAGCAATAGAGCTGAAAACTGGGTGAACGTGAACAAAGCCAGTAAAGTTTTATAATTCATTGCAATTAAAAATTAGTTAAATAGTTACTTGGTCATTTTATTTTCCTCATCTTATAAATTTTTCATCAAATCGTTTTCTGAGAACCCGAAAAAAATTTAAATTCGGGTAGTCTCAGTTTGAGCTTATGCTCTGACTTGCCTTGCCTGTTGACTGTCAACTTAGAATTAAGTGCCACGTCCTCGTTTAACGCCTCCGATCCGAAGAAAATGTGATAAAGTAGCAGAGCAGTAGTAGAAGACGAGTTTCGAATGGAATTCCATTGGGTTGTCTGAGCCTGAGAATAAAATGCAGAAATAGTGTACTGTGGTTGGTTTGGTTTAGTAGTTTAGTGGTTACCGTTCTAAAGATTTTAAGGTAAAAATAGATATGCCAGTCTTTGTGCTCCGCTGCTCTGTTCTGTTGTCCAAGTCGAAAAAAACTTTAGCTTAGGAGCGTCTTGACTTGAGTCAATAGTTGTGACTGTAAGATTGTAAAATGCACTTGTTCTTCTCAAAGTCAGTTCGTTTGGATTGCGGTATCTTTAAAGACTTTGACTTGAGGAGTAGATTCCTTGTCTCCCAACTAATCATCATGAGGGTGGGCTAAGCCGTGTTTGGTTCAAGGTAACCTCATTATATTTTAAAATTTTGGCAGTTTTATAAGAATTGAAAGATGACTTAAGATCAGGTCATTGTTTAAAATCTGCACGTGTAATTTATAGGCCGACTGGCCTTGATTTTGATTGATTCAGGCTAAATTTTAATTTTGCAAAATAAGTATTAATTTTTTTCTTGAAATCGAGGGTTACGCCATGGTTATTTCCTTTGTGGTGTACTGTAGTCGACAGATACCATCGGTTCCTCATTCCTGTGTAGTGCTGTGAGACCGTGAACGGCATGATGTAGAGCAGTTAGATATCCCGAATTCGGAGTACAGAAATCTTTAACCCGATCTGCCTCGTCTTGGTTCATGATCTTGAGTGTCGTCTCTCTCTCTGCATCCAGATCCGCTACATTTTGAGACTTGAGAGTGAGTGACTTGAAAATCCACTCCACTCCGATCCCGAATTGCCCTGTAACTTTTGTTCGATTCAATTCAATTTCTCAAACACACACGCAGTTTGTGATTGTGACTGTGACACGCAACATAGCAAAATCCAAAGTGCAGTTTATAGTTTTGTAAACAAACTACACTTGGGATGAGGTTCCACATTAGTCTTGTATAATTAATCCCTTTCATCCACTGTTTGAAAACCAAGTATTAAGCATGAAGACAAATTATTCAAAAAGTTGAAAGATTGTGGGAAATTTAATCCTATCCTGATGCGTGCCGAGTCGAGAGGTTAAAGCCAAGCCAAGTCAAGTCAAATCTGAATCTCAGATCGGTCGACAACGGTTTGGCATTACAAGAACTACTACCAATGAATTGATCGGGTAATATTGAAGGGAAAGCAACGCAATGCAAACTGCAATTCAAACGGATTGAGCGTGAAGTTAAAAGTTCATTATTTTGCCATGGATTCTGGAATACGGTGCAGACTCGTCCTCATATTCCTCTTCTGGTAAGTTTCTAACCTTATAATAATTTAGCCGTATGATAGGATATTTATTGCAAAAGCTTAACAAGAATTAAGAATCCGAATTTTACGATTAAATATTTCATGGTGGTCCTCAAAATGCAAGAAAGACGAGAACTGAACTCTAAGAAATCGAAACCAGTCGCTGCCAATGTTCTATAATACAGTGTGGCTACAATTTTGAAAAACTCCATTTCAATTAAGTGTACGTTAGTATTATCCCCAGTTGTAGTATTAAGTTTCATATTAAGACGATACTGGACGTCATGATCTGCACGAGCGTCGTTTTCCCACTCAAGTTGCAACCACCTATCCATCTTATCTATCATTTTGACATCTGATGCGGCCAAAACGCCATACGTGGGTCAGTATAGCAATCTTAAGAACAGTTCACTTTCTCATCTCAACAAGAGCTCTTATTGATTGGAGAAGATGAGACAAGCGGCACCAGACAAGACTGACGAAGTTAAGCAGTTCAAGACAATAGGGGTTTGAGTGAAATGCTAGAATAGAACTGTTCCATGAACATGAACATGAGCTACTTCTTGATTGGACGCTCTGCGTCAATTGTTTTCTGATGTGTTTACTCAATACACATCTCGTTTCGGCTTTGAACTCTAGGAAAAGCTGGCAACTTAGAACTGGAGACAGATATTGGCAAACTTAGCATAGCGGCTATAAAGATAAAGCGTTTATTTAAAAATATGGAATTTAATTTGTAATTGCCTTTAGCAGTAACTAAACTAATCGGGCCCAAATATCATTATCTGAACGATGTGGATATATTTCTCATCAAATACGGATTATGACACCCGTAGTTTTTTACAAATTCTTGACCAAAATCTGAAATGAAAAATTCTTCCAGTTCTTCTGGGAATAAAGCAAATACTCCTAATAATATGCTAATTACAGACACAATACTTCCGAAAATAGAAGCGATATTTGTAAAAAGTGAAAACGGGATGCTAAAATAAGTAGTCACGATATTGTCGAGCACTCCACTCACTTCTACAATACTTCCAAAGAATTCTAGTTCCCAACCGAAAAGTCTTTCCAAAATTAGAATTAGTGTGCTGGGTCCACTTGCTGTGAGGACACTCACAATAGAGAAAACAAAACCAATGACGGATAACACATTTGTTGTCACACCAGTGGTAGCACCTACGATTCCAAATGCAAGACTCATAATTCCAATATCATTCAGAATATTATCAAATCCATTGCATTCCTGGGGTTCCTCCAATGAAGTTGTGACTGCGTCTTGCTTATACAGTACTCCATTTAGATCAAAATATTTCGGGTGAAAGTTGTGATAGGGGCTATGAACGTACATTTTGCGAACATTCTTGTCAAATTTCCTCTTCCTGAGTCTTTGAACTCCAGGACTATGTCTAGAACTAGAATTTTAAGATTCATTATAAAACTAATCTGAAGAAAAATTTATAAGTACTAACCTGTCCCAATACGGTTGTTCAATCTCTTTCCATTCGTATGGATCAGTCCTTGCACCAATCAGCTCTGGTTCAACATACCAGTTGTGGTACGTATATGGAAGAACATGACTTTGGTTCCGATTCCATGCTAATGAATAAATAAAATTCACAGTTTATGCATTGAATTGCATTCAGAACGGATACTGCTAAACCTTCACTTACTTTGGGCTCCAAAGGTGAATGAGTATAAAAATATGTGAATTGTCCATAGGATGATGAAAATTCGGAACATTATTTAAGCAACTACTACTAAATATTATATTTTCTGGCTGTCTAACTTTTCTTGCTTAAGAACTATGCCCGTCTCAAGTGCCTGCAAAAAGTCTAGTTGGGAAATGTCTCAATCTCAATTCGATAATGAAGATAATATTAATTGTCATCACTTTGTGATTGTGATCGAGTCAACTTTGCCCGCTTGACCTATATTTTATCATGGAATTAATATCTGAGGAGATTCACATTGTCTGATAAAAGTACCCGAACGCTATTGTTTGCTACAAGGAATCTGCCTCATTTAAATAATTTATTCAATAAGGATGACGTAACAAGAATAACTGTTGTTTGGAGTTTCCATTTCATCGAATTCTTAGACACGCTAACTGTTATGGACTAAAACAATGTATACCCTATGAAAATAATACTACTTGATCCAATATTATGTCATAGAACATGGAATGATCATTATTTGGCACCTGGTAAGAATCTATGCAAGTAAGCTCTTTGGTTCCGGGCAAGAAAAGTACCTGACGGAACTTGGAGTCAATTTTCACTCATCTGCTCATTAAGCATAATTAATTTATGTTTCAATTTAAGCTTCAAGTTCTAAATATAGTTGGAAGTACACGAGTAATGTTCCACTTGGTTGATCACGAAACAAATGTGGTTCATATGCCACATTTAGAAGCATGGAATAGCATCGTCAAGCCAAAAAAGTCCCAATTTATCGTTCATCGTTGAAGGTCACGGCTGTGCGCTTGATCGACTATCGATATTAGCTCTCACTAAAGAGGTTGTAAGTTTTCGGGGCATTTTGAGATTTTTTCCCAGACTAAAAAACATACAAGCACCAGTGCATTTATTTTTCCAAATATTTCATAAATTACAAGAATAATAAATCCCCTAAACTTTTACGACTACTAGTAATATTAAAATTATTTAATACGTAATCTCTGTATGGATTATTACAACCATAATTCTCCACGAAAGCTTCCCCAAATATGAATTTCATCAACTCTCCAAATTCTTCTGGAAAAAGTGTCAAAAGTCCTAAGCTAATGCTGAACACCGAAATCAAATCTCCAACTCCTGAGAAAAAATTAGTAATACGTGCGCCGGGTATATTAACCCAAGTATTTAGCAATTTATCTACAATACTCAAGAAATCAACTAATATTATTGTATTCGCAAGTCCTGCAAAGTCTATATTAACTAAGTCAAAGCGATCTAATAAATCCAAAATGGCAATCAAGGCACTTGGTCCTCCAGTGATTAGAACACTTGAGGTTGCTACCAGTATGCTCAATTCAGATGGAAAATATGTTGCGATCCCCAAAATTGCTCCTAGTATACTTGTGACGAGACTCCAAATTCCAAAATCGTTGAGTAAATTGTCCATTCCATTGCACTCTTCTTCTTCGTCCATTTCACTCATAGATATGGCTGTGTTATCCATGTCTAGTCTCAATTTTAATAAATTAAAATTGGGTTTCTTCAAATGATGAATTAATGGGTGAGATTCTAATGGCAGTGAAAACCTGTGTATACATCAAAATTATGTACATTTTAACTTAAAATTTTAAAAAATTAGAAAATTAAAACATGGTTAATTTGTGTAATCTCCGTACTCAATTGGATTTTCAGTGAATGTTGCGATCCCCAAAATTGCTCCTAGTATACTTGTGACGAGACTCCAAATTCCAAAATCGTTGAGTAAATTGTCCATTCCATTGCACTCTTCTTCTTCGTCCATTTCATTCATAGATATGGCTGTGTTATCCATGTCTTGTCTCCATTTTAATAAATTATTAAAATTGGGTTTCTTCAAATGATGAATTAGTGGGTGCGATTGTAAAGGCAGTGAAAACCTGTGTATACATCAAAATCATGTACATTTTAACTTAAAATTTTAAAAAATTAGAAGATTCAAACATGGTTACTTTGTGTAATCTCCGTACTCAATTGGATTTTCAGTGTAAAATAGTTGTGCGCCTTGTATCCGGTGTAATGAATACTCATTAAAATTTGGTGGATAAGGACTGGGTGGAAATTGAAGCTTGTTAGCGGTAGTTCCCCACATGATAAAAGTACAGATATAATTTAGAAATTTTCGAGCTTCACTTCCAAAAGATTTGTAGAAAACAAAGAAAGCCTGGTAGACAAACTAAGGTGCACTGGTAAAGACTCTGATTTAAAACTGATCAATCATTTTGTAATCTGCATCTTCGCCTTGGCCTTCTACATCAATCCCTCCCAGATCTTTTATTGAATCACAATGCATCATCGGGTAGGGTTAACTGTAATCAGTGGAAATATGCAATCAATGCGCAAGTAAAAATTTATTTACATAGTATTCATCCTCCCCCACTTGTTGCACCACGTACAAATAAGCCTTGCACTTCAGTTTTTTGCAGTACAATTGCATTCACACCTTTCGTTAACAGCAAAAGCAAGTAAGGTAACAAATTATTGTGAGAACATAGATCACATAGTGCTTTACTAATCAAGTTAATACTTATTGTATTTAATATACTAAAGGTTACTGAAGTTTCTTAATTATGAGTAATCGGAGTTGTGTACAATTCCAATAGTACAATACAATAATTTATAATCACCGTCGCTCTTTTGTGGTTTGCATCTATATTTATTTTACATGCAGTAACTTATTATAAAATAATCTGTGAAAATTATATGAGCGGATTCCCACAACCATAATTCCTCACAAAATCCTTGCCAAACAGCTCATTTATACCTTCCTCAATTTCCTCTGGGAAAAGTGCAAGGATTCCAAACGCAAGACCAATGAGAGACACCAAATCTCCAAGGGAAGACAGAGCCGTCGTTACAATTGAAAATGGAATATTAAAATAATACATTAACAAATTTATCTATTACGCCTGCAATTTCTACGATTACTCCAATGACGCCAAAACGAATGTCTGTTGTTATAAATCTTTCTATCAGCACAAGGAGAGAGCTTGGACCACTTGCAAATAATACGCTCAAAAGAGAAGTTCCAATACCAATCACAGAAAATACATCTGTCGTAACACCTAGGATGGATCCAATAATACTCATCACAAGACTCAAGATTCCCATGTCGTTCAATATGTTGTCAAATCCTTTGCAGGGCTTTTTGGTTGATACTTGTCGATTTCTTATGGATTTTTTTAAAGCATTTTCAGCAGAATTTTCTGACGATTTGTATTCGTACTCCAGTTGTGATGATGCCGATACTCCTGCATCATTCCTGTAAAATATTTCCAAGCATTTAAAAGCATTCTTATAAATCGTAGTCTTCCTCAAGAATTGAATTCTGCAAATACTACACACGCATTCCAATTAAACTAGGACTCCTATGGGTTTTAATTACGCGAAATACGGTCCAACTCTTGGTTTTACATTACGTAATCAGGAAGGACACGCGCGTATTGAATAGTCAGTGTGGATACTGGCTAAAGCTAATCACTAGTTTGCTGTACGAATCATTCCCATGCCCCATAGTGGTTAAGATTGAGAGTCAGAACTTGGGACATGATAGTACAGTGTACAGCAATGCGAACGCCGATGATGTATGCACTTGGTCAGTGGTAGCGTGGGAATTATTTTTTTAATAAAACAAAAAATTATAAAATTACAAACATTTTAGAGGACACCAGAGTAGCAGCTCATTACGTAGCAGCTCAGTTCTCAGCTCATTACGTCAAAAGATAGTCCAGATTTATAATTGAATCAGTCAGAATGAGGAAAAATCCACACGTTCTTTACCAGATCTCTTTTGTGCTTTGCGTCGAGAACACTTATTGTACTACAAATCTGCATTAATAAGTTTAAAATAATGTCAGCAACAAACTTTCAGAAAAATGTGTCAAGTGAAATCCCTAAGAAAACTCTTTGGGCAGAGTTGACTCTTCCTCAGGTCGATGGTTTGACTTTGCATGCCCAAATTCCCATGATTCTTCCACCCGGTGTATACAAAACGCCTGACCTGACGACCGTCCGAAACGAAGATTCAGTTTGGCTCAAAAATTGGTTAGTAAAATCTGGATTAATTAGCATGCCCAAATCCCCATGATTCTTCCACCCGGTGTATACAAACCGCCTGACCTGACGACCGTCCGAAACGAAGATTCAGTTTGGCTCAAAAATTGGTTAGTAAAATCTGGATTAATTCGTCGAGGAGATACGGGTGAAGAAATTATGGAGAGAGCTAAAGCCATGGCTACTGGGTCTGCCCTATTCATCCCAGATGTTCAACCAACTTCACCTCGTATGCACATTTACACGTATTTTTTTGCCTTGGCAGTTTTTATGGATGACCTCGTGGAAGGAAAAAATTTACTGGGAAGAGAAAAAGAAAAGGGGCTGCAAATTGCAACTTTGGGTGGAGAAGTTATTCAAGGAAAATTTGCTACATTTGATGAACTTCCAGAAGTTTATCCAGTCGTCAAGCCTATATTCAAGGCTTTGTTCATAGCTTCAACAGAAGCTCGAGAATGCATTGATGGATTTGATCGGAATTGTCATGATTTTGTAAAGGCAACAAATGAATCATTTGTTGGAATGGCACTGATGCAATTGGAAGACACTTTGGAAGATACTTTGCCACTACCTGAAGAATATTTCAAATTTCTTCGTCGGCATGATGCGGGTTGCGAAGCTTTTATTGAATTGGCTGCACTTATCGTTGGAATTAGTCTTCCAGAATCCATGAAACAAAATCTACTGTTTCGTCGTGTCGTGGATCTTGCTTGTACGATCACAGCTTACGTCAATGACCTTTTCGGGGTTCGTACTGATGTGGCAAAAGGGGAAGGATTCAGTCTTGTAATGTTCAAAGCCAAAACGATGCCCTTGGCCCAAGCCTTTCAACAAGTCAATCTCGTTGTTCAAGAGCAAACTGCGAATCTTATAGCCTTGGCAGGGCGACTAAGGGCTCTTTACCCAAAGAATAAGAGATTATTTTATTGAATTGGCTGCACTTATCGTCGGAATTACTCTTCCAGAATCCATGAAACAAAATCTACTGTTTCGTCGCGTCGTGGACCTTGCTTGTACGATCACAGCTTACGTCAATGACCTATTTGGAGTTCGTACTGATGTGGAAAAAGGGGAAGGATTCAGTCTTGTAATGTTCAAAGCCAAAACGATGCCCTTGGCCCAAGCCTTTCAACAAGTCAATCTCGTCGTTCAAGAGCAAACTGCGAATCTTATTGCCTTGGCAGGGCGACTAAGGGCTCTTTACCCAAAGAATAAGAGATTGGACAAATATTTGCGTGTGATTGAACATTTGGTAGATGGGCACGTCCACTATTGCACCTACAATCGAAAGTATGGAGATGTCAAGGTAGAATGGGTTGAGAAANATTGAACATTTGGTAGATGGGCACGTTCACTATTGCACCTACAATCGAAAGTATGGAGATGTCAAGGTAGAATGGGTTGAGAAAACGGAAGAGAAATGGAAGAAACCAGTTGGCAATGATGCTGAACCTGAGGACGCTTTGAAGAATCTTAAAATTACGAATTAGGACAGCGAGACTGAAAACTTAGTTTTAGTTTAGTACGTGAAGATAATAAAAAGCAAAATATGATAGAAAATTGACATAGTTTTGTTCAGTTTTAGAAATCAATAAAAAATGTTTAAATTCTAACCAATGACGTCTTGTCTGCATTTTCTGAGTTTGAGGCAGTGACATTCGACCCCAAGGGCTGTAGTTATCTACTGTCCGAGCCATTGACGCTCGATTTGTGTCAAGGTGGCTTCGATGCAATGGCAATGGCTTCCATTCTAAGGGACACAACGCAAAATCGTATTTTATTATAGGAATTGAATCACATTAAACAATTGTAAATCCAGTTAACCTAATGTATCGAAGGTGCGCCATGTATTATCGCCCTGCTGTAATCCTCTTGTCTCAAGGATCCAAAGAAACATCAGGTGCAAAGTACAGACAAATGTTAAAATTCGAATCATTTGCAAATGAAGTCAAGACAAGATCCACTCGAGAGTTCTTTTCAAATGCTATTTGATTCGATGCGTATAAATTGAAATCGACACTTGAATAAATTAAGTTCGAACACTTGGACCCTTGATAACGGTAATTACACCTACGACAAGAGTGACGAATGTGTCCTTGTTGAGTCGAGTGTACTACTCAAACGATCTTGAGTCTTGAACTAAAATTTAAAAGGTCTCTTCAGATCTTATTCGTTTTATGTTTTGTCTTACGAGACCGTAATAATTTTGCTGAATCATTCGCAAACACTTGTGTTTAGACTTTTGGGAGTGAGTAAACAAATCAAAGGAAACAATTAATGTTAGGACTAAGAACAAACCACCGTCTTGCTATTTCTACACGTGGCGTGGCATTCATTTCCAGATTTTCTTCTTCGGCTGCAGAACGGCGCCCTGACCTCGGGGCGACGAGTTTTGACATTTTTCTCGTAATTTCTTCACCCTCAGAAAATGTTTGAAATTTGCCAAATCATTGGAATTTTCTCTCTTTAGACCATTACCAGACGAGCCGTACAAACACATACTGTAATTTGCATGCGGCGTTCCTTTATTTACTAACCTCACACCCATAGTCACTTCACTTGATTTTTATTTGCTTTAATAAGTTTTTATCCTCGAAACCAAGACAAGGACTATAGACTGCATCTTGGGTCAGTAGGTCTCCTGCATGCCTGACTAAAATTAGAATTACAGTATTAAATTACATTTCATCCAGTCCCCATGAAGAAGAACGTTGCTTCAAATGAGCGAAGGCCAAAATGTAGCGTTAAGTGCCAAATGCAATTAATTATTTGCGAAGGAAGTGCATGTGCAGCAATGTAAATAACAAACAGCGTGCAAATAAAAATTCTCAACTATACTGTCAACATTGCTTTATTTGACGATCAGTCTGTTTGTATCTTCATCGCTTCGTCTCAAAATTTTCCTTCTTGTTGCAACTATACAAAAAAAATTGTAGACTGCATATTGCCACTTGGATTTAGCACAGATGCACAGATTTCATGAATTTTCGTAAATCATTCATTGCATATGCATTACAATCAGATCTTCCTGTCTAGACAATTTATTGTAAAAATATTGACATTATCTAATTAACCATCTCCAGATTTATATACTAATTTATGACCCAATTTAATTAATTTGCATTGCAGGATTTTCACAACGATCGTTAGCAGCTTCAACTTTCCAACAGATGATTTTGACACCTTGGCTGGACATAGAGTCACTCCCAAGAATGATGAAGACAATGGTGATTTTCATTCTGTTTACAAAAGATCGACAGTTTCACCTCCAACGACATCTGAAAATACTCAGGGCAACATGCCCAAAATTGAAGTCCCAAAGGGTTATAGCATTCATGACCCACCGCCCACACTTGGTAGGTCATTCAAATGTACTTTATTCCTAATTAATCAAGTTTATTTTAATTATAATAATCAATTTTGAAATTAACACTAAAATCGGTTGACAATAATTTAATAGAGGCTAGTGGAACACTAGTGGAATTCGGTGTTATGATATTCAGTGTGAGGGATATCAAAGAAATCAACGAGGTAGATACGTAATTATTTTCATTTCTTTACTGCCGTTAATAAAATTCCAATGCTGATAATTTTCAATAGCAAATCAGCTTAGAATTGAGACTACAAGTATCATGGAAAGATTCACGACTCGCTGAGTGGTTGGATCATATTGAGGATAACAAGACATATACGGTGATCAATCCAGTAATCATGGACCAAATCTGGCACCCTGATATATTCATTGGTATGAAAAACTTGAAGCATATTTTGGTTAGGAACAAAAGTAAAAGTCGGTTAATTAAATATCTTTGACCAGACTACGTGAAAGCAGTTGGATATCCACTTCTGCTTTCTAAACCAGCCTCACTCAGATTTTACAAAGACATGCAACTTCGATACTCGGCAAGGTTAGTTTTTAGTTTTGTAAATAGCGTGCAAGCAATGTTCTATGTACCTTCAACTTTTTTCAGAACCACAATCACAATGTCTTGCCCAATGGCATTTCATTTTTATCCAGCAGATACTCAAAGATGCATCATTGACATGAAAAGCTGTAAATAGTACATTAAATAAACTTGAATAAACATTAAGGAGGTTAACATGGTCTAATCATGCACAGACTCATACAATTCTGACGTCCTTCGCCTGGATTGGAGTAAGAAGAAACCTTTAGTTTTGCAAAAACCGAATATGGATTTGCCAAACTTTCACCTTGAACTTGCACCTCCAGAAAAAACCATAGTTCAAACATCAGCAGGTACATTCAATTGAATACATTTTTGGATGACTTCAAGAAAATTTTGTCTTATATTTGTTACATTGAAGGATTCTACACTGGAGTCCGACTCACAGTTCTTCTGAGGAGAAGCATGAAATATCATTTGATTCAAACATATCTACCCAGCACACTCTTCGTGATTGTGAGTTGGCTTTCTTTCTTGGTCCCACCAGAAATGGTTCCTGGAAGAATGGCCATTTGTATGACAACGCTCCTCACCCTTACGGCCATGTTCTCAGCTGTCAGGTAGTATTTACCATTATCAAGGTCAAGGTCCTATGTGAGCTAATTTTGCTATGACTTTCATTTCAGACAAAATATTCCAAAGGTCAGCTACATCAAGGCATTGGACATTTGGATGGTGACTTGTGCTTTCTTTGTATTCCTGACACTTCTGGAATACACGATTGTGCTCAAGTAAGAAGAAATTCAAAATATTTTGGAATTCATAAGTAATATTTCATCAAAATTCTTCAATTTTTCTTCAGATTTCGTGCTAAGCGAGCAGAGGAAGAGAAAAAGAAAGCAATCAGAAATGCCAAAATGGCAGCGGCTCTAATTGGCCAAGATATAAACTCAGAAAAGGTGAGGCATAAATAATTCATCATTAATAACTAAAGTAATTAAATTTATTGTATTCTTATGCAGCCATATCCACCAGCACCATCATCTGCGATTGGTCGATCACCTGATCCACCTCAACCAATTTCAAAGCCCATGAGTCAATCCACATTTATTTTGGAAGAAGTAATCGAACATTACACATGGATGGTTGTGATTAGTTTATTTGTAATATTCAACTGCGTGTATTGGCCATGGCTCCTTTTGTCATCTGGATACTATGATAAATTGGGAGATACAAAATATTATTAAACACTTGAATCGTGAAGAGTTGAGGGGGTTAAGCCAACCTGGATGCTTTGCTTAGTAATTGCATGGTGCTTCTGTGTTATTTAATAATTTTCACAATTTGAGGCTAAACAAAATTCCAAAATGGAAAGTTATTCGAATGAAATGATCGGTAAAATATAACCAAGGCCAATCCCACATATTGCATTCATAAATTAGATGAATATTTTGCAAATGATTCCCTACGTTGGATTGACTTGTGTAAATTTTATGTAAATTACATTGTGAAATGCTAAAATTTAAATGAATAAAGAATATATAGTCTAAATGTAATTCTTAGATTTTTTAACAGGCAATTGACCATAAAGCAAGAACGAGAAGCTAAAATTGGAAATTCTCCTGTAAATTTAAGTGGTTCGTAAAAAGTAAAATCTAAGAACTACTCAAATCCTGATATTTTATGGGAACAACTTTGCAGTGCGTTATGCACATCTGCCTTAGAAATTGGAATCGAGTGCACGCGGATACATGTTCAAAACTTGCGATAATGACATGAAATGAAATAAATGTCTGAATAAGCCATTTTACGAGGAGCCAAACTGATTAATAGTGATGGGAAGCAGAAGTGGCAAAGCAGCAAAGTATCAAGGCATAAATTCCATAAACCAATTGGCAACTCGCCCTGAATAATTATTTTAAATGTTAAAACAAGGCCAAGCTAGTGTTAGTTCACTACAACCCATGGCCCATGTTAATGTGGAACAATTTTTATTACCATTGGGTGGAGAAAGTCGTAATGCTTAAATAAAAACACACTGTAGATATTCTAAATTTTATTTTTCATTAAGGAGACAATGGTAGGTGAGGCGTCAGGCACCTCGAACAACATTTTATTTTGTTAAAGGTTTTCGAACCAGGACATGAGCACATTTGTATGGAAATTCGTATGTCCCCTGTTCAACTTCTCCCTTAGGTGGAGGTTTGTAGAGCTCTGTTGGAGTTTCCAAAAAGAATTTGTAGTAGAAACCTTCCAATTCGTCATGCTCTTTCTTTGGCATTTGTTCCAAGAATGAATTCATTGACAAGAAGAAATCTATTTGTAATTAAAATAAAAACACATTTTGTTAATTTTTCTTAATATTTTTGTATTGTTACCTGCGATTTCCCGTGAATTCTTAAATGAGTAGACCATATCTTGGACTGCATATTTCCTGATCTCAAATTCAGAGTCTTGAAATGCGTTCTTCAATTTGTGTGACTGGTCTTGTCCGTCATCAATATAATCAGGAACTTTCAGATGCTCCTGAAATGTAAATGCATAAACTTGGCCCGTATTATTTTTTCGGAATTACCTCTGCACACTCTCCCCATTTCTCGTGTTTCGCCAACAATCGGTTCAAGTCAAAAACATTCGCTTTCGTCGGAATCATGAAAAATGCTTCTCCTCCAGGCAAGAGATGATCGTACAGGGATTTTAACGCACGTCTGTAAAAAAAATTAACCGTTCAGAATTAATTAAAAAGTACATACACGTTTTGAAGTTATACAAATTAACCTGTAATCCATTGTCAGGTAGAATCCGTAGAGTGAGAAGATTTTATTAAACTTCAGATTTCCCAAAGTTCCTTCAGGAAGACTCAAGTCTCCATGAATATGGTTGACCCTTGCATGAGGATAATTTTCCTTCACAAATCCAATCATAGCCTCGCAATTGTCGATAGCATACAGAGTGGAGTCTGTTTTTTCAATAATGGGGACCAGAAATTCGTAGACTTTCTTTCCATTATTATACCCATGATCCAAAATGACTTCATTGGTTCCCCATGTCATTTTCTCAAAAATTGCTGGAAGTGTTTCAGCAATGGTGCGATGAGCCTCGGAACCTGTTTCGATAAACTTCTTGGGGTTCCTTCTCACTGCTGTGGGTGATTTCAACATTTTTGGCGAAGGGAAATTCAAGTTGAGAAATTAAATTTTGAAAAAATTGTTTGCTAATGAAGCGAGCTTCGACTGCCCTTCTTTGCCCTGGCTCGCTTTTATTTAAATGAAATTAAATGCCCCTGAATGATAATTAGGTGTAATTAAGAAATTATTAATTAATTTGGTGGTCACAAGTCCTGGATTCAAGAACATAATTACGTCATACTTCCTCGGTCGGTTCGCATGTTCTAAGAATTCCGGCGAGCAAGTAAATCTCATGAGTCTCAATTAGCCTTTTGTAGCTAATAATTTGTCACCGCATTCCGCTGTGGAAAAATACTAGGCCCAATTAATTCCATTTAACAGAGAGAGATATGCTTTCAGAATTTATTATCTCTAACATGCTGTCAACTTTTTAGACTTTCAAATTGCAATGTCTACTAAATAAGGAAATATTATTTATAGAAAGTTCCAATTCCAATGCGAGTACTTTCACATTCTGCGTGTGTTTTAAGTATAACTCATAAAGTTAAAGGATTAATATGACCTATTAAATTCTGCTTATGCTATCCTTGCATTATATTGCATTGACGAACTTTTACTTCTGATGACAAATACGATGACTGTCCAAGCAGAAATCTTTCATACAATTCCGACTCGAAAGTATGAATGTAAATTTCTTACCCATGCCAATTTCTGCATAAATCTCCAGTAAGACATTCTGCAATTTGTACTCACTCAGTCCAGTGAAATATTCCACAGTAGCTAGTATTGCAACATCAGTACAATCATGTCTAGGATCCTCAATTTCACGATAAGTTTACTATTAATATTTGTCCTATTTGAAATCACAAAATGTAAAGAAAAGGATCCACCAAAAAGGAGGAAATTTAAGGCCGAAGACATGATCCAACTGGAGGATTTGGCAGGCATGCAGATGAATTTAGCTTGGAATCTGACAAATGTAAGAAATGAGTAAAAAAAAATTACATTTTCTTAGTTTTTTAGTTTCAAATTGTTAGGGAATTTACAACAAAGGAAAAGTTAGAATCACTGCAGCCCAGATGGAAGAATACACAATGGGTATGATTAAAGCCTTTGCGGAAGTCCATGAAGCCGTCAAAGTTTATGAGAGAAAAGTGATTTTCATGCAACCAGGCAAACTCATGAATCGACTCATCAATTTACAAGAAATGTAATTCGCAGTGTCAGTACAGATAAATTTCTGAACTAAATTGCAATTACTATTGAACTTTTCTAGGGAAGCTTTGCAGAATCTCTCTGATACTGTAACAGACGACCCTATGACACAATGGAGGGTCAAGTGGATTGAGGTCAGCTCCCTTGCCACCCACATTCATTGGCTCTACAATAAACGTATTCGGGACATTCTGGTAACTAAACAGAAATATTGTCATTTAATTTAATGGCTTGATTAAAATATTATTATTACATAGACGAGTGTTCCTTATATCAAAACAATTGCAACTTCAATTAATGTCTACTTTGGAAATCCATGGTTCTCTATTCTCTCGGGAAGGAAAAGTAAAAATTCCATAATTATTATTTGCATGCATCTGATCAATTAATTTACCACATGTATTCATATAGCTAAACAGCATAGACAACCTATGCGGAATTTTGGTTTTATGATAGACGAACGAATTTTCTCAGTTCTCAAGGGGGATCTTTTTGTTGGGATTTCGACAATGCTTAATACTTCTGTAAGTCAGCTCGTCCCACACGCAAATTTGTTTCGGGTAGAAAGTAATTTTAATTATTGCATTTAAGGCAATGGGCAGATCGGGTTCATCCACAACTTCTGATGCGTGTACTGGGGATAAATCAATTGGAAGAATTGACCCTGTGAGATTAGACGCTCCACTCTACGTCCTCTTTTATCTTTGCCTTGTGGATTTTAAAACCTATCTACTGGAGAATTATCACAGAATGTATTTGCAGGCTTTTGGTAATTTTTATATTGATATTATAAACACATTTTCGTATCACGGAAATTAATTTTTAAAATTCTTTGACATACGCAGAAGGATATCCATTATTTAAATACCTCAGTTCTGCTGAGCGTCTTCGAAAAAGAGTTCGCCGAAAGGTTGATGCTTATAATTTAGCCTTCAATAAAAACAATAAGCCAGACTTAGGTGACAGAAAAGTCGTTCCTGGCTATTTTCGTTGTGATCCACCTTCCACAGATCCTCACAGTAATATTCGAAATCACAAAAAACATGAGACATTCATTCGCGTCACAAACTTCCTAACGGTAAAAGAGAATTTAAGAAAAAGTTATAGTTTGACTTACATGATAAATTTTTATTATTTTTTCTTCAGGGTTTTATTGCCAAAGAAGATGCATTTTCACCTTCTGGGTCTTGCGATGGAACTTGCAAAGATTTAGGAATGGCTAGAACATTTTGTGCAACAAATGATACACAATGTTTAGCAAAAGTTCATCCAGAATGCAAGAGCAATGCCACATTATGTGAAGATTGGGAACCACCATGTCCTCTTTCCGATCTTTACGTATGTTTTCTCAATATCCTATCAAATCCAGGTTTAACATTCATTAAAAGTTGATCTAAATTTCAGTGCTTAAAGGGTGGAATGGTATCAGATGTTTGTAGCTCGTCGGATGAGGACAAACTCTATCAATACATGACATTGGATTCGAAAACTTACGGAAAAAGTATTTTTCCATTACGAATATAACTTTTGAATAAAATTATTATCAAATTCTTTTTATATACCAGAAACAGACGATGAATGCCCAAGTGATGCAGGTCAGGTGAATGGAACGTTGAATGTAACTGATGGGAAGGAAGTCAAATGCGAAATTTGTTATTGCCAATGTTTTGAACCCGTTTCCATCAAAAAGAAAAATGACTCTGTTAGAATTTTCAGCATGAAGGAAGTCGTGTCTAGAGTCAATGATAATCGAGTCGTAGCTGGATTTAAATTTGAACAAGTTGGAAATCAAATTCATTTTGCGGTAAATGATTTTTCATATTTTTAGTCAAGGTCAAGGCGTTAATATTATTTCGAACCACAACTCTTCCATAGATTGCGGATGCAGTCTCAATTCCTGGATTTAAAATTGACAAATCTACAATGACCTGGCTTAAAGCGGAGTTGGCTGATGAGAAGAAACCAGATAACGTAAGACGCTTGAGCAAGGCCCGTCGATCATTTCTCATGGACGATTTCAAAGTAGAAGAAGGTTTTGTTTTGACTGGAATCAGATTTGTAGATAAACCTAAAACAATGGAAAGCCCGGGCATGGAACCACAATTTTATATTGCGGTTAGGGTTCAGGTAAACATAGGCAAAGCGTTACTTTTACGGGAAATAAAAGTTTTAAAATAAATCATTTTATTTAGGCAACACGCGTGGACCCAACAACTGGAGATTTGGATGCTAGTACAAGTATATGGTTGGAGAATCCTAGTGCGGGACCTCCATTGAGACATCCTTTCGAGAATTCTGGTGATCCAATCATTGGTGATGGAGCTGCTCTTCCAGATTCAGCTGTAAATCAGCTCATCGACTTTCGTTCCTCGTCTTGGGCTAAAGATGCTGCGCAAAATGTAATCCCATTCTTCGATGCTCAGCAAATGTTCCTTAGCGGCGAAGGCGATGTTTCATATGCATTTCGTGGGGTTGGGATTTTCCATAAAAGAGTACCTGGGTTTGGCGGATTCCTTGCTATCAAGATTTTACCTTATGGCGATGTAGGAGTCTAAGTACGTTACCTTCTAAACTAACCGTTGCTGAAAATGCTCGAACAACGTAGATGATCCATAATGTGTTTTTAGTTCATTTTCAGAAGTATTACCTCATGTCTATTCTTCGTGCTATGGAGAAATTAACATTTTTATTATCAAAAGCCTCGAAGTAAAATAAATATTATGTGTGCTCCTATCAGCTTCAGTTGCAAACCTAAAGTAGTTTGAAAATCTAGGCAAAAAATTCACGTTTATCATAATTTGTTGACAGTTTTATTAAAATTCAAAAGAACGATTAGTTTTTGTCCAGATTAAAAATTAAAACTGATTATGGAGTAATCACATAAAAGGTGGTTGTTTTTTGTAAATTCGTTGCCTTTCATATCCATGCTTACCAATCTTTGTCAAGCAAATAAAATTGGAGTAAAATTAAATGGAACTGACATCAAGGCAAAATTCTCAAACTCATAGCTCTTCCATGGCAGGCAGAGCTTAATTTTCTTGCAGATCTGGCATTGGATACAGGTCAACTATTTGCGTATATTTATGCAAGCTTGTAATTAGTTAGTATTTGCTAATTCAATAGTTCCTTCCAAATAATTCGGCCTGTTTCAAATACACTGATGCAACACATATCCTATAGGCAAACCCAAAGCGCTGACGATTTCAAGTTATGTTAAAATTAAATCAGCACGTCTTGCTACAATAGCTCACTGAATAAAATCACTCAGTTGATTAAATTGATTGATTGATAGGTTTATTCAAGTCATCAATAGCATTTTTCATAACAATAAGACAAGTCACATAATCCCATATGCAAGTCCACAACCAATTCTCACCTGAGGTAGGCATTAGGCATTTTGATTTTTTACTAGATTATAAACAAAATACTTCAGCTACTTAAACCTAATGCCCGCACGGATCGTCAAAATAGAGAAAGAGAAAACATTTAAATTTCTCTATATGACTTTATCCAGTAAGCAGGAAAGGGTTGACAAGACATTTTGGATTTATTCAAATGATCAAATAACAGTGTGAACAGTCAGTCACATTCACATACTCGACAAACGTGTGAGATTTGTTTGACGGAAAAATTTAAAAGGTTACCCACGATCTGTCATTGTCCACAAGTTGATTTGGAAGATGTGGGGCAGAAAAATATCCTTACGAGCTTCTAAATGGAGTTTCGTCATGTTAGTGGTTATAATAATTATGTTTAAATCCACAAGATTCAGGGTGCAGGTGCAGGTAGCTGAAAATTCAGAAGTTAACGTTGTCCCTTTGCAATTCCAACAATCGCCTGGTATGAAAATTGACTAGTTGTTCTAGTTTTAGTAGATTGAGCAAATTCTAAGTTATAAACTAATTCATAATTTTTCCAAAGATTGGTTTTTTGGAAATGAAAATGTTGAACAAAATAATGTTGATATTGTAAAATACTTGCGAGCCAATCACATGATTCCTCCTTCCAAGAAACCATACAGATCTTATTCCGGTGTAACTTCCCAATTTCAAGACATTTTAGTAAAACTGTTTAGAAACAAGGTGAGACAAATTTTCTGCCGTTAGTCTTATCTGGCTTAATTCGATGTTACTATATATTATTTCAGAAAAATGGATTTTTCATAGAATGTGGAGCCAATGATGGAGAGTTCCTTTCAAATACATTGTACCTGGAAAGAAATCAAGGGTGGACTGGACTACTTATAGAGTCCAACAAATTTATATTGCCAGCCTTGAAAGCTGGAAATCGTAACTCATGGATCGCAGATGTTTGCTTATCCCTAAAACCATATCCTGAAAGGGTTCGTGAAGCAATCGATTCCTTTAAACTTTAATTTTTATTTCATGCGAAATGAAATTACTTATCAGGTCAACTTTCTTCACCGAAAGGGCAACAGGGACTGGTACAAAGGGAATGGTAAAATTGATCAAGGGGATGAGACGATTGGCCAGGCACATCTTGATCCAAGTTATGTAAGTGCAGGGGAAGTTGAATGTTTCCCTTTGTTCTCTTTGCTGGTGGCAATCAATGTGACACGAGTCGATTACTTGAGTCTTGACGTTGAAGGAGCCGAGTATAAAATTTTGAAAAATATCCCATTTGATAAAATCGATATCGATGTAAGTCTGCTTATCATTCAATTTGATTTCTAACCAGCCGCTGTCAGATTTCTAAAGCTTTGTCTCATTATTTTCGTCATTGTGTAATCATCGCAGGTAATCTCAGTTGAAGCGAATGTAATTCCAGAGGGTGCTTCAGCCTTAATTCAACTGATGAAATCAAATGGTTACACAGAAGCCTTCAAGAAGGAAGAAGGGGATTTGGATGAGTTATTCTTTGTGAGAGATAATAATAGTATTTAAAAAATTCAATAGCATAATAGTAGTTTAGTATAAAATTTTATAGAATATACTGCTTTGTTTAATAAAATCGATGTTTGTGCAAGTCTGTCGATTTCAAATATAACTTTGAAAGTTCAAACCTATTGTCAAATCAAAATTCTCATATGCTGATTTAATTTATTTAATGTCTAAGCCACTCCAGGTACACTTAATAGAAGCATTCAGGTTCTTCATCTTTACTAGGCTTAATGGTATCAAACGTTTACATGAAATCCTACATACAGATACGTAATAAAGCAGGGGCTGTGCACCCGTATGTTTATTAAGTGACAGAAAATAATTCAACGCGTTATACAATAAAAGTTTTCCAGAGTCATTTTAAACCCAAAAAATCCCAACGCATTAAGAAATGCATTTCTTTTCCAATTCTTTCCAAGAATGCGATGTGGAAAATTCCACCTATTTTGCTAATCAATAATTCTACGACGCATTATGCCAAAATAAGTATTTTGTATTTGGTCAAATGTGTAAATCCACGAGCATTTGTCCTGTTGGGCCGGAAATGTGGTTTTCCTCATAGTGAAATATCTAAAAGTCCTTAACTTGAACATTTGAACCTGAAGTGGAAATGATTAAATTAGTCATGCCTGGTAAATAATATGCATAGAAATTGTGTCCTAAAAATTGCTTTAAAATAAAATGAAAATTCTTAAGATGGGTATTCATTTAATTTTGACTTTGCTGACCATCGTACAATTGATCGTCGGCCAGATCAGTACAGATCTAGAGTCACCAGTGATAATTAGTGAAAATGAAGACGATGAATTCCTGGATGGAAATTCTTCGGTCATTATACGACCAACTGGTTATTTCGATGTCAAGTGTGAATCGTCATATCCAATTTTATGGGATTGGAATGGAGATTGGGTGAGACAAAGTGGTAGTTTAAAGTTTATAATGTCGAAATTCAATTTAGAATTATTTTGATAATTATAGGATGGAACAATTTTGAGCGTACGAGAGGAAAGGCGAAACATCGACATGTCATCTTCTGAAATAAATGAGACATCTAAATTTCATTATTCGTCTGTGATTTGGTCAGTTGTTCCAGAAAATGTGTCGATAATTGGGAGTTTAATTTGTCGAAGTGTCGAAGATTTTGAACTTTCAAGTCAGATATCGATTTTTATTACAGGTAAATTCTTAATTATCTTAATTATATTCTTTTTACATCTACAAATGCGATAAATATTTTATATACAAAGGGTCCAAATCCGAACTTTATCCACAAGTCTCAAAGACGGGAATCCAGAATGGAATAATTTCCTGTCCCTCCTCGGATCCAAGGGAAATTGTTCGCCTTGTTAGGACGGATTTATTTCAAGTCAGATATCGATTTTTATTACAGGTAAATTCTTAATTATCTTAATTATATTCTTTTTACATCTACAAATGCGATAAATATTTTATATACAAAGAGTCCAAATCCGAACTTTATCCACAAGTCTCAAAGACGGGAATCCAGTATGGAATAATTTCCTGTCCCTCCTCGGATCCAAGGGAAATTGTTCGCCTTGTTAGGACGGATTTCCAAGTAAGTAGAATACATTCTCGATAATGAATTTGTTTTCAAATTTGTATGTAATATCCAGGGCCGCACGTCCACGATTCCTTCACTGTACAACCCATTGACAGGATTTCTGTTGCCTGATTTAACCCCAGGGATGTATACATGCGTGGGCGTCTCATCCAGGAAAAACCATACTTACACAATTTATCCTAATGGTAACATTAATCCATTGAATACAGATGGGCTAAGTTAAATTGCTTCAACTATTATTCCTTGTTTCTAGAAATTCTGGCTTCCCCGAATAAAACTGAAGTGAAAGGAATAGAAGGTGAAGAAATCACACTTCTTTGTGAATCTCAAAATCCACTCCGAATTACGCTTTCTCCATGGAATCTGAATTACACCATGACCCATCTCTCGCCAACTTCCATCAAAATAGTTCTCCGAGTTCCAAAATATTCAGTCACTATGGGAGTTCCTGTCATAATTCAATGTCTTCAAATTGTCGACTCTCAAATCTCACACGGATGGAACATCCGAGTCCTCGGTTCGTTTGTTTTAAAAATTCCTTGTTTCTAGAAATTCTGGCTTCCCCGAATAAAACTGAAGTGAAAGGAATAGAAGGTGAAGAAATCACACTTCTTTGTGAATCTCAAAATCCACTCAGAATTACGCTTTCTCCATGGAATCTGAATTACACCACGACCCATCTCTCGCCGACTTCCATGAAAATAGTTCTCCGAGTTCCAAAATATTCAGACACTATGGGAGTTCCTGTTATAATTCAATGTCTTCAAATTGCCGACTCTCAAATCTCACACGGATGGAACATCCGAGTCCTCGGTTCGTTTGTTTTAAAAAGAAACCAAAGGACACTTTATTCCTAAGTCTAAAAATTACAATCAATTTTCCAGAAAGACCATGGATAAGTTTTAATCGTGAAGATGGGGAAATCGATTGCGTCTCGAATGATGAGGATAGGTCAATTGCGACTTTAAGATGTCTCAGCCCTAATGATTGCCACCTTAAGAAAAAATGTTTTACGGATAAGTCCTGTGATAATGGTGATTTTTATTTTCCTGGAAAATATAACTTGGCAATCCGTCGAATTGGAGACGATCTGTATAACGTTAGCAGTATCAGACCATCTCATCGCTACGGATTGGTCCAATGCATCGTCGGTGGAGATCAATTCATTCATTTTGAATTCTTCAGTGGATTTAGTTTAATATTACGTAAGTGTGTTCATCAAATTTATTCATTAACTCCTAACTCCCGTTAGTTACTAATCTACTGAAATTTCAGGAAGTGATATGAAATCTGCTGCAGTGTCGGAAATCCTTCGGATGGATGAACTCCCAAGAATTCTGTACACAAATGAGACTCAATATTTCTACTGTGAAGCACATCCGTTTCTTTTTGACGATGGAATTAAATTTGCATTAAAATACAAGAATGGTTCGCTTGTAATTCTGCATGAAGGTAGGATTAGCTGAGTTTTCAAAAAATTGTGTTATTTAAATACCTGTGTTTAAAAACTGACAAAACCTTACCGCTACAGGTATGTACGAGGAAGATCAGAGTCCAAAAACAACCGAGCGAATTGTTTCTGAGTACAACACAGTTATGGCAATCAACACCAAAGTGGACATAGATGTATCAGAAGTAATTTGCTTTGCCCCTATTCGAGGTGGTTATGATTGGATGAACGTATCAAGGGATTTCGAAATGAGACGTGAGTTCTTACTGAATTTACGGGTTAAATCTTTTCTGAACTAATTTTTTAACCAGATTTGAGCAAACCAGTCATACTTTCCAAGGAAGGAAATCACATTTTCATTGAGAACACTAAACAACAACGACTCTCTTGTGAAACATCCGGAGATCCAATGCCGAAAATTAAATGGCTTCGAGATGGAATGGTTAGTGATAGATTTAACACGTCCGCGAGAAAAAATTCTAAGATTTATTTTGTCTTGACTTTCAGGACTTAGCAAGTGACTTCAAAATTTCTTCCACCACAACTGGGGAATCATTTTTAGATTTTCCACCCATCAGTTTTGAACACGAAGGAACATACGTCTGCATAGCAGAGAATAAAAATGGAAAATCAGAAAAGTCATTCTTTGTTAAAATCGAAGGTAGACTCATAACCCCGTACGGTCGAATTGTATCAATCTGAAAACTTTTGTATTTTTACTAGCACCATCATCAGCGAAAACTATTCTCATCGTTGTAGTCGTTTGTACTGTTCTGGGAATTTTGATTCTCTCGACATTACTGTTCCGGGCTTACACAAGGCACCTGGTTACAAAGGTCAACCAAATCATTCAGTATTAACTATTGAAGTCTTCTTAAGTTATTTAAACTGTATTAATTCAATTCTCAGGCTCTCCTCAGAGATTTGACAGACAAGGAAATTAATGAATTTATGAATGGAGTACCAGATCATCTTCAGTTGAATAATTCCGAGGCAGACATTATGGACCAAGTACAGTTTATGCCTTACAATGCATCGGATTATGAAATTCCATGGAAAGACATTTGTTTTGGAGGTCAGTTTAACATAAGACCTACAATGGCCTGATTTATCGAAATCCTGACGCTTTACTTGATTTTCAGATGAGAAAATAGCACCGCTTGGATCTGGAGCTTTTGGAATTGTGGTGAAGGGTCGAATAAAGGGAGATTCCGATTCTGACGAATATGAAGTGGCCATCAAAACCACAAAACCAAGTGCTGGAGTTGATGTTTTCAAGGATTTGCTTTCTGAACTTAAAATTATGATTTACATTGAGAAGCAAGACAATATCGTAGCATTGCTCGGAGCTTGCACAGAAAACATTCGTCATAGTTAGAAAAATAATATACAAATCACGTTCGCAATAACCCATAAATTTAATCAATTTTAATTTCAGGGCAATTATACATCGTGGTCGAGTTGTGTCCATTGGGGAATTTAGAGAAATATTTACGGGCAAATCGAGACGCATTTGTCAACCATTTGCAGGGCTTACAATTTGGAAAAAGGTAATGCGGCAAACAATACAGAATATTTTCCAAATTAATGATTAATTGATTAAAATTAATTTTGACCCAACAGACTGGCATACGAGAACCTAATTAACCCACGAATGTCAACCGTAGATTTGGTTAAATGGTCTCAACAAATTGCCAGTGGAATGGAGTACTTACAATCTAGAAAGGTACGACGCTTCGCTATAGGGACTAACTGAAGAATAAAATATTAATTTATATGGGATTTCATGCAAGGTTGTACACGGTGACCTCGCTGCAAGAAACATTTTATTAACTGAGGACAAAATGGCCAAAATTACAGATTTCGGCCTATCGCGTCGAATGTATGACAATATTAACTATGTGAAGAAAACTAAAGTAAGATAATTTTTAAATGATCGTTAGCGCTTCTGTAACCTTTTCCTGAAATATTTTTAGTCTCCATTGCCCTGGCGTTGGATGGCCTTAGAATCCCTACAATTCCTTGAGTTTTCATCAAAATCAGACATTTGGGCATACGGCGTTGTACTGTATGAGATTTACAGTTTGGGAGAAATGCCTTGGATAGGTGAGGCCAATTGGGGTCAAGAATTTGCCATGAAATTGTCCAAAGGAGAAAGAATGAGACGCCCACCTTTCGCTTCAGAACAAGTGTAATTTTATCAAATTATTTAATTAACGAGGGATTCAGTATGACTTGACCTAGCTTATAGCATTGATATTTATCTTAATAGATACGACGTCATGATGCAGTGTTGGGATGCTAAACCAGACAAACGCCCACCATTTTCAACCCTAAAAGAATATTTCACTTCGCTATCGGAAGAGTTGGACGTGACTTCCTCCTCAGCAAACTATTCTAATGTCAGAGTTTAATTCTGTTTCTTTTCTAGGTCTAATCAAGCTAAGAAGGGTCTAGAAGGATTAAACTTTATCAGTCCCGAGTACATCTACGAATAATGCCTAAGTTACTTTCAAAATAAAATAGTTCAGTTGATTTAACTACAAAAGTATTACGTATTTATGAAAGTGTTTTAATTTCAAAGTAAATTATTTGAACATCGTTTCAAGATTTTTAGTTTAGACAACTATTTATAAGTTTTAGGAACTTTCTCATTGACTCACTTGGATTCCATGATTTTGTACTTTTTTCTCGAGTTAAATGATGATGACTGTTTGGATTTGGTTTCTTTGGATTGATTGAATAAAGTTGTTGGATTTAATGTTCACCGTCACTCTCAAACCCAACGCCTGGAACCCATTGCTTTTGCTTATTGTGGAAGAAAGAATGATTTCCATCCCCCCATGGGAAACGCTATAAAATACAAAAGAAAGGGAATTAGCGTTAGTGTTGCAAATGCATTGATAAGTCATGATGACATTTCTTTAACTTTTTTAAAAGAACTTACCTTGTTGCGAATGTTCAAATGATCATACTCAATGTACTCCCTCTGCTTGTAGCATTCATGTTCTTTTGAATGCTGAACCATCACAATCACACTCAGAACCACACAAGTTGGTACTGCCACAAAGAGGCTAATGCCTCGCCATAATTTCATCCCACCTATGTAATCATTTTATTAGTACATACACAATCCATGTAATTTAGCTACGAACGATTTTTATAAATTATTCAAAAATACCTGGAGGATGTGGCCTGAGAAATTCAGCTTTGCCATAATCCTTCTCAGGAGCCAAACGAATGCCATTGCCACAGGTGCTGGTGCTGAACGCACGTCGTCCAAAGAGGGTTGACAACATTTTCCAACTGAATCTAGAAGATTTCACAAAATTTTCTAGTCCACACAATTTAGTCTTCTATCTTATTTGGCTGATCGACCAAGACTGACTGACAAAATTTCAGTATGGGGCTATGCTCGGGTCAAACGAAGCAAACTCCAACGTCAAGCTTTCAGATGGCGCGAAAGTCAATTTCGGAGTTCTTCGGACCAGATGAAAAGTTTTGTTTTAGTTTTTATTTTCATGAAATTATTACCTCCCATGGACACTATAACTCCAATAAAGCAAAGTAGTCTACTACTGAAAAACTATGGCAGTCTAGGCCAAAACTATAAATTAGAAGTACAAATCCGTCTAGAATTAAACTTTCAGACATCCACAATTATAATTACTTATAAAAAGCTCATTTTTCAAACTAGACTAGAAAATTTTCTCAACGGTTAATAATCACATCTAAACTTATCACTGGCCCTAATCATGAGATTGTCATATTTTCTATCCTTGTTCATTTTAATCATTCATTATGTCAAAAACTTTCATTTGCTTATTCAGCTCCCAAAATAGTCTATCTTTAGGTTAACCTCTAGTACGATGTAAAAATTAAAATTAAATTAATAGCTTAAGCTCATGGCTCGAAGAGTGGAGACTTGTTTAATACGCATTTATTCATGTAAATGTAAACATAAATTAAATGACTGAGCTGAGTACGTAGGAGAGCGTGGCCCTGTTCATTTTTAAAATAAAACCATTCACATTCATTACAAATTTCATTTAATCACGAGCCAACGCGACTCCCCTAAGCGTAAAACTTGTCCAAGTTTTTAATTTGGTAAATTAACATGGATAATTAATGATGAATACATTCAATTTGACGCTACTAGTATTAGCTTACACCAATATTTAAGAAACTATACTTCTCTTTTCTCGACATATTTCCATACATGCCTTGCCTTTTCTGTGCCCACAGATCTTTGAATCAAAACCGGATTGTTTAATTTTATTCTAAACAGCTTCTTAGAAGTGTGCAATAATAAATAAATACTAATATTATTCAGTAAAGGCTTCGCGCGAGGAGAAAATATTAAAGCTACGTAAACGTGTGTGGTTATGGGTGTGGACTGAAAGTCGCAAATAAGAGATGGTTACCTTCATTTTCAAATAATTTATGACCTTTTGGAATGTGCTTGCTATACAACATCCGGAATCTTGACGTCAAAATTAGCAAGTCGTTTAATCTCAGAATCAATTACAAATGCCAGGTAATGTCCACCTCGTAATAACGGACGTACACAACGAAAAAACACCGGAGTGAGTTCATGCAGAACGTTCAACCGGTCCAGTTGGGGAGTTTGGCCACGATTATCTTATAAAACTCACGGGTTTGACTTAAAAGTTTACCAGTCAAGCCTCCATGAACGTCAGAACCGTAACCTTGCCCGCTTGTTCTCAACAAAATTAGTACATAATTAACAGCATACGCCGATAGTAAGGAATTCGCACTTTTCAGTGATAAGGAACTGCAACTGCAGTTGAAATGAATATCCTTGTTTTCACCTTCTGGGTCATGATGACTTCCTGGGGAAACACTCTTGTCTACTCAAAATATATTGACAATTCCGCAGATGACCAAAGATTTCTATTTGTGGACACGGACACATTCCCTGATCACATGAACGCTAAGGCTGAAAAGAATAATCATCAAAAAAATTCCTGGGCCACAAGGATAAATAGTTTGTACCCTGAAGATGAAGAAATTTTAATTACTGAGTTGCAACTCTCAAATGATACCCCTCAATTAGAAAATTCATGGCGAGTCGTCGAATTGAGAGCAAAATTAATAGACTCGAAATGCATGTGCGGTCGGAGCACAGTGACAGGAAAATGTTTGTGCCAAAAGAAAAAATACAGCAATTCAGTCCCATCAGACTCAAGGAATTACTT
Organism: Thalassaphorura encarpata; assembly: GCA_009869925.1. NCBI lineage: Eukaryota > Metazoa > Arthropoda > Collembola > Poduromorpha > Onychiuridae > Thalassaphorura > Thalassaphorura encarpata. The sequence continues at coordinate 32,966 of WJEZ01000225.1, forward strand.
CAATTTTAACACTCCAGGTCGTCATTTACAACATTTAGAGAAAACTGCCCAAACAGAAGGCTATTTTACAATTTTATAGTACTGTGAGATTTAATAGATTTTAAAAATATACTAAATTGATAAAACCATACATATCTAATGGTTTTGTGAGACCACTTCCCTTCACTAATCAAGCCAAACTATCATATTAGACTATATTTTTATATACTATGTATATATTTTTATTTATATGTTAAATTAGTACATACTGCATAGAATTGATTGCGAGAAATATTTGACATTCTTAAGTTGTGATAAAGTGTCAAATAAACTCAAGATGAGAAAACAAAGAAATCAAAATTAATTGTAATATGTACTTGAACTGTTCAAAGTTTCTTAACAAGATATCTATGAACTTGTAGCGATACAATGAGAAATCCTGTGAGTTGTCTTTCGATTTTGTAGTTGGGTCAATTATAGAAAACTGAAACAGAATAATGATTGCAAGATTTCTAAATTGAATTGAGAATGCACACATTGTAGAATTGAAATTACCTGATCCACGCGATCATCTTTCTTGACGTGGAACTCAATAAAATTGTAATAGTTGTTCATTCCGAATTTTGAGCTAGTAGATCTGGAAGAAAATGACTTCAATTCTTCCCAGTCTCATCGCCTAGTCTCTCGTTTTTTCATCACACCGTTAGGTTCCAACTAGTGACCCTTAATTTGAACCTCATATTTCGTAATGTATTTTTTCGGGTACTGTCGTGATAAATCAAGGAGAATTAAGTTTAATTTTTCTCCAAATCTAGTCAATTTCTTTAGCTTCTGTTGAATTTTCTAACACAATCCTATTTAACATTTTCGCTGTTTGTAGCACAAGCCTGGATGAAACAAAGTCGGCGAGGTGCTGCTCTGAGGCTCTGACTCGACATGGACGACATTTTTTTTAAAATCTCGCATAATTTGTTCACATTTAGTCGTGTTGAACTACTACAGGTATTGAAATGTACTTGTTTAGCTTACTACAAATGGTGAATCTAGAAAAATAGCTGCATAGACACAGGTATACGTCCCAAGTTCTAAAGTCTTCAATACTTTTGTCATCATAGAAATCATACTCAACAAATTGCCTTGTTTATATATTAGACAATACGTAGATACCAAAATTAAGATTGGAATTAATTGTATAGGCTATGAGTGTGACTCATTCCCTTAATAATAGCTCTGATAATATGTAAACAATTCATTCCTTCTCATTCCATTTTGTTGATGTTGAGCCCAAGGTTCTTTCCTTACATCTGACCGAAGTTTCTTCTCCTAGAGGAAACTGTCGAACGAAACGACTCTGCTCGACTTTGTTCTTCTTTCAAAACATTAAATTTCCGCTTTTGGTATATTCATATAACGAAATTAATCCTGATTTAACGAACGAATCTTAAAATAACATATTTGAGTAACTCACTGTTAGCCTTACGTTCAGTAGATAATCTAAGGCAGAGCGGAATTTATTGATCCAGAATGATTAGAATTAATTACTCATTAGCTGGCAAGCCCCAGCTAATGCGATTCTGCTCTGTGCGTTCGTGCGTGCTTGCAGAGGTCACAATTCTCAACCAAATCACGAAATTCCTCGTATATGAGCGTTTCTGCCCTTGGCTCCTCTGGTGTGCTTTGGGAGACTCGCTACGCACGGGGATTCAGGCGCCTAGCTATATAACTCTAATGGAAGCAGATGTAAACTGAATATAGTCAAACCGACCATTTTATGAGTGGAGATGTGAACTCTATAAAGCTACAAACAAAAGCTCACAAAATTATTCCTGCGCTTTACGGTAGATCAACCATCATAATAAGTACTTTGTAAATTGCGTACACACTTCACAATAAAATGATGTACTGTAACTCGGAACTATCTCGACACATGTTGTCGATTTAGATTCAAAAGTTCATTGTGGGCATTTCTAGAACATTCACTTCAAAAATACTAGCGGCCTAAGCCAGAGCAAGCGCTGGCACCCGCTTTGATACTCCGCGCTCCGCTGTTAAGTTGCTGTGCCGATAACTTTCGTACGTCCGACTCATACCTGCCTTGATTGGTTGTTAGGTCGACCTGCCCTAGTCAAACAACTTAACCTTGGGGGGCACGGAGAAGTTTGTTATTTCTGCCCACAGCGCGCCGCGCGCGCGATTACCGACATATAAAGTAGATGTTGCACGCCTGGAGAAAATTCCGCGTTTTTTGACGTATCGCTGGATTTTCTACGTCCAGTAGTTTCGGAGGAGTTCAGTTCCCGATATATAAACATTAATAGATACTTATGAATATCAACTACAACTACCATTAACACTTGTATTTCTGTGCCGGATTCATTTCACCCGTCTGTGACGGTTTACTTCATTCCAACTAATAATCAATTCATCTTGTCCAATATGTGTGTGCTCTGTTATGCTGATTTTGAGCTAATTAAACAACGTCATGGTCCTGGCATCTGTAGAGGTTCACTAAACTTATAAGACAGTTTATAGAAATGGTAAAGATATAAGTCAGTATAGTAGACTCTAGACATTCAAAGATTTTGAAAAATAATGTCATCATCCCTATACGTAAATGCGATCTGGGAATGTTCATTTACAATTTGATGATAGAATTTTTGTTGTTCATGAAGTGAAACGTTTAAAACCTTTGATGTAATTCTAAAGCAACGACACATATTCAAATTTCAGCAAAATTGAACCGGCGTACCGAGACCCATAACGACTTTACGGTGTGGAAATCATTGTCCTTCACTGGTTTTGATTTCAGAATTCAATTCACTTGAAGCCGAATGCCGAAGACGAAGACGAAGACGAGTCTTACAATATAACAGAATAATCTTTAGATTCCACAGTTGGTAATGATTTTGATTTGATTTTTCATTATAAAAATGTTTGTGGCAGTCAATGTAGGATGTAATAAAATTTCATCGGAAACTGTTGCAGCTAATATTCTCTTAACACATTATTAGCACCACCTTAACCAAGTAGTAAAATTACAAGAGTTAGAAGTGGATCTTATACAAACGCTGGTGAAAGTTGTGCTGCTACCGCACAGGCTGTTCAGAAATTGGAACGCAAGAATTTATTTTTTTCAAAGCATTGAAGAAAGAAGGCTTTAAATAACGAATTGTATGGGTACGAATAGGTATATTTTTATTTACAAATTAATACGTGTATAAAAACTGAGTGCGAGAAATACTTCACTTTATAAGATCTTGGAAAGTGTTACATAGACATACGATGAGAAAACAAAAAAATCAAAATATCTTATATATTTAATTGAACTGCCAGAAATCAAATAAAAAATGATGAATTACTTTTTATTCTTAGAGGATTTATTATTGGTTAGATGACATATTACTACTTAAGATTTCTTGCCTTTTTAATTGGATACCTGTGAACTCGTGGAAATACAATGAGGAATCCCGTAAGTTGTCTTTCGATTTTGGTTGGGTCAATTATAAAAAACTGAAA
>WJEZ01000226.1:0-36419 GCA_009869925.1 Thalassaphorura encarpata
ACTTGATGTTGGACAGTACAACAACGAGGAATCCTTTGGCCCAGAGGATGAACAAATGTTTTACTCGGCTCTTTGGTCTGCCAATTTTGCATCAACACTTGAGGAATTCGCGATAGACTTTGATACACAACTAATAAATTCATTAAAACCAAGAAAAAGAGTATGGGATTCGATCCAATTGGATTCTTTCTTTTCTGGGTTGAACATTAATCAAATCCAACAAATGGATTTTCTTACCTTAGCTTCCGGAGATTCTTACCAGATTCAAAATCCTTCCATCCTCAACTTTTCGAGTAATCCAAAATTATTTACGTGATATGTTTTTACGTAAGATTCTATTTCTTTCCTCTCTTTTTAGATTTGAAAAAACTTGAGATTTTTGCAATTGGGCACGTAAAAGCACCGGGTGCGTGTTTTGCAGATTTTTCAGCATTTGCCTTGTTTGGACAGCTGAAAAACTTGGAATATTTGCATGTGGATGAAAAAGTACACGAGGTTAGCCTAGAGCCAGACACTAATTAATGTTTTTGGCTGGTTATTCTGGTTAGCATTAATTAAAATTCACTTCTAACTAGTTTACGGAGACGGCTATAGAACACATGAAGAGGAGCCATGAGATTCGAGTGAGAATTTTAGCGGACCACCACTCCTACACTTCTACAGAAAGAATCGAAAGGGTTAGTAGCAGATTGTGATCTAATCGGGTTTCTTAATTATTTTTTAATTTTACTACTATTTATTTTTTCATAGGCGTTCGGAACGGACTGGAATAATACAAACTTGGGTGGCGAGGTTAAACGGACCAGTTTTAATCTATTAGTCTAACCTGCTAGATACGAATGAATTATTATACGACAAATTTGCTCATTCTCAGCATAGGTTTTTATAACTTAGTACATTCTTTATATGATTCTTTGCGAAGAATAAAATATATATATAGAAGCTATACAGAGCAGATGAAAATTTAAAAATATTAGAAGTAGAGTAATAATTTCAATTTTAAATTGCAACCTCATATTAATTATTAATGACAGATTTGGAATAACTTTTGTTTGAGATTTGATTGCTTGAAATTGATTACTCCCTTTATTAACTGGTAGAAGAACGAGTTTAAGTGCCCTCTGCCTCTGCTGCTGGGAAAATAATTATTAGTAAATGATGATAGAAGTACGAGCGGTTCAAATAATTGGAAAATATAACGAGTGCCAAATGCTTATGTGTCGTCAATTGTTCTACTTAAATGTATATAGTTATTGCTTCAAATTTGCAAGAAATAAATAAAACTTTAAAAAATAATTTTAGCTTAGGTCATCTTAACGCTAATGCATTGCATTTATTGTGTTCGACTTGTAACTTGCTAAACTGTTTAAACTTTGCAGCATTAAAAAAATCTCTCGTTTTTGTCTGACAAATTCATTTAACTAATTTATTCTATCATTACGATTAAAAATTTTATTACTTGAATTACTTTAAATTTTAAACTAAATGGTTATCAAAATCCAATAATCATCTTTGATACTATCTTTCGCAAACAATTTCTTTACAGATGAATTTTGCAGGAGGTTATGTGTTGAGAAAACCTGAATCCTAAGAATAAATTGGCTGTACGTATGTTGTGAGACAAACTTGACTTCGTTTGTTTTACTCTTGTTTCACGGAATTCAAAAACTTGGGAGACACGAACCGGGTATTTGGTTTTATTTCTTTTCATCTAAAAATTAGAATTATATTGTTTCCCAGTTGATTGAATTATCAGACAATAATAAAAATAATAGTAATGGATCTCAACGCACCTGACTCAAGTACATTTACTCCGTCATCTGCTGGTCTTGCCGACATTGAGCAAAAAGTCTTCAAGAACGATTTGGTAATATGCATTTCCAAAAATGACTAACAATAAGTAATTTAGCTCTGACTTAAGATTAACGATAAAAGTTTAGTATAAAGTATAAAGTCTCCAAGATTGACTTTTATACATTGACTGTTATACAGGGCGGGCCAGAACTAACCGTAAATTCCGAATAAGTTTTGTTTGGACCAGAATTTTAAAAAGTTAGATTGTTATCTTCCTCATATGATTTTTCTGCAAATTTTGATATCCTGTTTGTGCAGGCGCAAATTTTACGAATTTTTAATTTCCCAAGACTCCCCCTTTCTGTGATACTAAAATATGACGAAAGATGTTTTTGAGAATTAGCTTTTTTTCGCCATTCCTTATTCCTACCGCGCATCACCCATAGTTGAGAAGTCATCATAAAAACTCTAAATCCCACGCTGATTCAAATGGCTATCTCGGATTTTTAAAATTCTGGCCCGAACAAAAGTTATTCCGAATTTATGGTAACTTTTGGCCCACCCTGTATTGTAGACTAATGCTTGGGCGAGCGTAGAAGAGTAAACGAAGTGAGCGACAGCGAAACATTCGTGTTATAGTAGGGGAGAGTGAGTACAATTGTAACACTTCGACTTATTTCGCATTTTTGAGTAGCAAATCTTAACATTTTTTAAAACTTTAAAATGGCAATATGTTATCGAACTCATTAGCTACAAGACCAATGTGTTACGGCCTTATTTCGACAATAATTACTATCTTAAATTAATTATTTAAAAATAATTACAAAATGTTACAATCGTACTCACCGTGAGTACAATTGTAACACCCATGCTAATTACATGTGAATTTTTAAATTTTTCAAAAATAACCAAATAAGTTGAATTAAAGTTGAGAAATTGGCTCAAAAATTAATTTTTGCTTATAACTTTAAAACATGAGGTGTTAAAATTGAGATATTTCAGTCACGTGTAGGGAAGATCGAGATGAGGGTTCTAAAAAAAACTTTGCCCAAATTGGACCATGAGTTGCTGAGATATCGCCGCTATTACAATTGTACATATCTGATTATTCAATGTGACTTTTGTTGTATTGTTGTGAGGAATGTTGCTTTTTGACGATAATAAAAGATCCACAATCCACAGTACTCTGTTACAATCGTACTCACTCTCCCCTACTTATATTCCAACAGAGATAAACTGGATAAATAAATATTTTTCTGCAGATTTTGGAAGAGATAATAAAAAAATTGCAAAATTCTGCGGATTTGGTTAATTGTCGACTGGTGGACAAATCCTGGAAGCACTTAGCAACTGAGCGATTACAGAAGAAGAATTGGGTAGAACGGAAATTTCTTTCACTTACATCTGTTAGGAAGATTCAAGAATATTGTAAGACATATGGTGAAATAGAAGATACGAAGATACAGAAGACCGTCCTATTTTCTTGCCTCCATATTAAGAATTTATGGGATGCTCGCAATTCTCCAGATGAGGCAATGCTGGCATTGGATACAGTATGCCGAACATTTCCACAGAAAATCAAATGCCTTGATTTGTCAATCCGTTTAGTCCCATTGACGCCACATTTATTGAATTGTGTTCTTGAAAGCCAATCCTCCTCGCTCTGCGAATTAAGAATTGAATACCCAAATTGTTTGAATTTAGCACTTCCCCCTCCCAAAGACCACAGCAGCAATTATTTACTTACGAATCTCAAATATTTGTGTTTGAGTGCTAAACAATGTACTCGCCCGTCACGATTTGATCGTCAATGCCTAATTACAAATTTGGAACTCATTTGTAGTAAAATTCCGCATGGAAATCCTAATTCTGTTAAAATTTGTCTGATGGGATGGCGTTCACGAATGACAGGAACAATTGCTGTGTTAAAACAGTATGATCTCACCAGTTCACTCAAAATTCAAAAGCTGGCAACTATCAGAAGAGGTCATTGTCAAAAGCTAGCAGAGTCTGGTGTCAAACTTGAATTTCTAAGAATAGTTCCTCTAGACCCATATGAAATATATCCTGGCCTAACTCAAGAGATTTGTCAATTGCTTCAATCACAATCAAGATCGTTGGAAAGGTTTGAATGGTGTGGGGAAGGGTTTGAATTTCCGAACACACCTATGAATCTAAGAAAACTCAAACTAAACTTTGTCAAAGATATTAGAAATAACCAAGCCCAAGATCAAGATGGAAATGATCCGCCTTTGCCTGTTGAACACATTCCCATTTTATACGGACAATGTTTCCCCAAGTTAGAATTTTTGGAATTATCATCTCTGCCTTTTTATGAACAACCGCTTCCAGATTTTCATTCGATGGTTCGTGAATAATTTAATAATAGTATTTTCTTAACATTTTGATTTTAATTCTTTTATTGTAAATTTTTAGTTCCTGACTCCACAATTCCCTTGTGTTAATCTCCAAATAGTTAAACTCAGAACTGCCATAATTAATGCGCAGACAATAAATTTAGTCTCTGAGATTTTCCCAAGACTTAAATTCCTTGACGTGGGACCGTATAACGACGAGGAAGGCTTTGGCCCAGAAGAAGAACAAATGTTTTACTCAGCTCTTTGGTCTGCCAATTTTGCATCCACAGTTGAGGAATTTGCGATCAACCTTGATCAGCCACCGCGGCTAATAATACACAGAAGAAGACCTTGGAACCAGTTCGAATTAGACTCTTTCTTTTCAGGAGTGAATATTGATCTCATTCAACAAGTGGATTGTTCATCAGGAGAATATTACCAAATTCAGAATCCTTCCATCCTCAGTTTTTTAAGTAATCCAAAAATTTAAATTATCCGATGTGTCAATTTTAATACAACTGCCTAATATTTTGTTTGTATCTTATCTTTTTAGAATTGAAAAAACTTGATATTTGTGCTTACTGCCACGTAAAATCACCAGGTGCATGTTTTACAGATTTTTCAGCATTTACTTTATTCGGACAGCTGAAAAACTTGGAATATCTGCACGTGGATAAAAATGTACACGAGGTTAGACCAATACTAGCCAATATATTAATTACCAATAGCTTTGTTCTGTTTTACGTTAACTAATTTAACTTCTACTTAGTTTACGGAAACGGCTATAGAACACATGAAGAGGAGTCATGAGAATAATGTGAGAATTTTATCAGAGGACCACTCCTTCACTTCTACTGAGAGAATCGAAAAGGTTTGTATCTGAAAAGGTTTATTTGATTTTCTTAATTATTTTTGCTATTTAATTTTGTAGGCGTTCAAGACGGACTGGACTGATACAAAAAATTTTCATGAAGCTTCTCTTTCAGCTAAAAGTTTCAATTTATTGGTCTAATAAATGAGATTACGATCCTTACAGACTCGACAAATTTGTTCATGCTCATGTTTAGGTTGTTTAATTTCTTAAGACATTTTTATACTATCCTTTGCAAAGAATTTCAATTGGTCAAATACTTGGACTTTTGAGTGTATAGTTATACAGGCCAGGATATACAGGTTATTGTAAGAGTAATGTGCAAATATGCTTGACTCTTCTATTTCGGGTGAACTAGAGTAAATACTTTTAACAAGTACAATTTTCATTTTGTGTTGAATCTGAATAAACCTAATTGTCTCATGTGTTTTCTTGTATAAATTGAATTAATTAGGCAGACCAATATTTAGATCCAGACCGAGACAATCTAAATTACCGTACATGCCATTATATAGCGATAAAACTATTGAGCTAAATGCAAATTAATAGAGAATAGTAAAAGTAAGAATAATGGATGTCAATGCACTTGAATCCAATACATTTACGCCGTCATCTGCTGCTGATGATCTTACCGATATTGAACAAAAAGTCTTCAAGAACGATTTGGTAATATTCACTTCCAAAAATTATTAACAATGAGTAATTTAGCTCTCACGCAAGATTAGTGATAAAAGTTTCAGTATAACATTTCCGAGATTTACTTTTGAATTGGCTGTTATATTTTAAACTAATTTTTGGGCGAGTGTAGCGTAGAGTAGCGAACAAAGTTAACGCAAGCGAAGCATTTATGTTTTACTTATGATATTCCTGAAATAAAGTTGATAAATAAAATACGTTTATTTTTCTTTGTAGATTTTGAAAGAGACAATAAAAAACTTCAAAAATATGTCGGATTTGGCTAATTGTCGACTTGTCAACAAACTCTGGAAGCGACTAGCCACTCATCGACTACAGATGAAGAATTGGGACGAACGCAAATTTCTTTCACTTGAATCTGTAGAGAAAATCCAAAAATATTGCGACACATATAAAGTCAAAAAGTCAAAAGTCACTCTTTACCGTCACCAGTGCTGTCAAGCAAAGCCTGTTCTACCCAGCTGGAACCCGTCCCCGTGTCCATCTCTCAAACAAATCTGTGAAACCAAGATTTCGAGTCGCACAGAACAAGCAGTTATTTCAGAGAGCAATAAATCACACATTTCGTGAAATTTTCGAAAAGATGATGGTGGACTCATAGATTCATTTTGGGACCGAAGGTTTGTATGATGAGAGCACCTGCAATAGAAATTAATCTTATCAGAACTCAAATTGATTCTAAAATACATACCGAAAAGCATTAGCCCCGAATTTGTGACCTGTCGAGTATCTGGTGAATCCGGTCTTCCGGTCCGATGATCATCAGAGACAATTGTCCATCGTATCCTGTTGGTCGTGTGGCAAAATTTATTATTCTTCCTCATTAGTTCAATTTTATCCAGTATACTGATATCAAACTTTTATTTACCTTTCATTCCTTAACGAGACTATCCCTTTTCAACTGGTACTGGCAGTACTGGGCCCTCGGCTAGAATTTTATGACGCCGATTGTGAGATCAATAAATTTTCTTCCCCTGAACTCGACTATTGATCCTGTCTTGACCCATGTGCTACTCGTCCCCGTCTGGTAGATATGGCGGAAAACTTAGCAAACACACTGCGAAACTAACAAATTTAAGGAAATTAAACTTAAGAAAAGAATGAAATTAATTGCTAATTACTTGGTCAATTTTAAACTTACAATCACCCACTGACAGGGCCAGGCTGGTCGGTCGGCTCCGGCAAATTGATTCAACACCCAGCAAATCAACTGATGATCAATTCAAGTGCACTGATAATTTTAATTAGAAATGATTACAGGTTTCGAATTTCATTCAAACTTTTCAACTAAAACTAAAAGATTTGAATTAGAATAGAACAAGAAGTGGGACGGATCACGTATGTCTAAAAATAGAAATACTTGTCTAAGAATAGAACTATCCGGCTACTGGAATGAATAGGAAAATGTCATGTGTTGAGAAGAAAGGTTCTTTGGATGGATGGGGAAGAGAACCTTTTCGAGTCTTACGATACCCGCGCATCCAATTTTTGAGCTCCCATCTCGTAATGGTTAAGGTTCGGTCGGACGCTCAGGCACGAAATAAGCAGGTTTTGGAACTAATTCACCAGAGTCTACAGCGGCGCTCCAGTCAATCTCAAATTCTCAACACAGGAGAGCATACGAAAATACTTCAAACTCCAGTTTGGGTACTCGCTCAAATATCAAAAATTAATTTTATTTTTTCATTATTTGTTGGAAATCTTAACTTGTGGTGTGGTTAATAATTAAACGTAAAATTCAGATATTAATTCGCAGATTGTATTCAATTAAGAATTAATTTGTATCAAAATTATTCTTGAAAGATGATGGAATTATTTATCTTATTCTGAAGCACTGTGTTTTGGACCTTTTGGTTTTTATTAAATGCATTGATTTATTCAAAATTATTTGGTAATATTTACGTGAAATTGAAATTCTTATTAATTGTTAAAGAAAGGACAGAACGATTCATGATAGCATGGCTCTGCGAAAGTCTTATTTCTCTTTGGTTCTATTGTTTATTTTTTATATATAAGTCCACCAAAACTTAACAGCATGGATTTTGGTCATAACCATTCATATTTCACATTCTTGATTTGGTCGCTACTTTAGTCATTGGTTCTTCTTGTCGTCATCGTATTTACCTTATATTCCAATTTGACAATGCATTTAAAATCAGCTGCATCAACTGCCCGGGATTAAGCCCATCCGGCACTCTCAAAATAGCATCAATTGTTCCACTCGCGTTTGAATTAACCTGTAGAAATGTTTTTCGCTTGAAAAATGAAATTGATAATAATTTATTATTGTTCTGATATTTCAATTTCATTGGAAATTTTCATGTATTAATTGATTTTTTAATTTCGCTCTTGTACTGCATACCTTGGCCGGGCCATTGGTTGATGTTGGAATTTGTAGAGATCCGAATAACTGGTGATGGGTAATTTGCGAATTTTGAGCTGCTTTATGTGCATGTAGAAATTTTTCTAATTTCGTTGACTCATTTACATATTGGCTGAGCTAATTTTAGTTTATAAGTGCGGTAAAATAGAATTTTATATAATTAATATTTTTAAAAATATCGGTAGTAGTAATATGACCTGATTATCCAACGCGCAAATAATTTGAGCTTTCTCATTTTGTTGAGCAATGATAGCACTGTGCGAACTTCGGAGATTATGCATTGTCGTTTCAAGATCGAGCCCAGCGGCTTTCTCCCTGGCCAAATATACTTCCTGATTCATTTCCTCAATCTTGGATTTAATCAAACCGTTTACATTTAGGAAATCTGTTTTCTCCATTTCAAGCGCTTGCACTCTTGAGGTTAAGCAATTCAGCTAAATATATTGAATCAGTTAAGTTAGTTAAGTTAGGACACATTTTTACTTTGCGTTTGTTCAAATGATACGTTATTTCTAGTTGGCTTGCCTGTTCCCACACTGTTTGTGTCATTCCTTCCTTCAAATCAATTAAATTGATACGGGCGTTAGTCAGTTTTTCTTCCAGTTCCCGGTTTGCTCTCCTTATTAGTGTAATTTCATTTATAAAATCGGCAGGTTGTTCATATTCGAGATATATTTTCTTTAGCTCCGTTTCCCCACAGTAATTGGTTGGATTGAACTTGTTTGGCAATTTGTATTCTCTTGACTTCTGTCGAATAACATTTTCTATTCAAAGACTGGTTTTAAGTTGATAAAAGCTTTCTGTACAACCTCAAATTCTTCCTTCACTGAGAAATACGGCCTAGGAATACTTTTACATTCGGTTAAAAAATTTGGTCTTGGAATGTTTATCGCAGATTGTTCTAAAAGTGTTGGTGCTACAATATACGTGGTAGATTCTTCCAAAAAATTTGGTCTTGGAATACTTATAGTAGATTTTTCTGGAAAAGTTAGCTGTATTGGACGTGTTAGTGATTGTGCAGATTCACTCCATGGCAAATAATAGTCATCTTCCTGTAGTACATCAGGCTGGGGCCAAATATTGGAGCTCTCCTCATTATGAAGCTGTGAATTGGAAGTTGTGCCTCCCTGATTCTTTACCAAAATTCCAAGTACTTGGCTTTCGGCCCTTGCTTCTAGCAACCGAATTCGGCACTCTAATGCGTCCAGATCTACTGCTTCATCAGGATCCACCATTTTGATTAGAAATTTAGTGAAAGTGTTATACATTAAATTTCAATGCTCATGTACTTTCACTACAAATTTTGATTGTTGATTGATTGATTGAAAGGTTGTCCTGCAATTTGAAATGAGTCAATTGTAGTACATGGGCCCTAAACCACTTTCTCCAACTTTCTCCTTCCAAAAACCCAAGGAGAAAGTCACCATGTAAGTTTTTCAGTATAATAAATTATAGTTGGAAGTTTCGTATATTTTTCATAATTTATTTTGCAAAATGTGTTTTGTTAATTCAAAGTAAGCTATCATTTGTTGTGCTGCATTTTAAGTTAAACGTCGGAGGACATGGAACTCCTTTCATTGATGCCATTCCTACAAACCCAAATACAACAGAGAGGAGAATAAATATTCCCAAAGTTGCTTTCCGCAAATTAGGTCTCTAGAATCAAATGCAAGAATTATTCCTAAACTTGTCTTGTCAATTGCATTGATTCCATGAACTTACTACGGCTTCTTCATTTGAAGCAATTGGCATAGGACACCCACAGAATGCTCTCCAACCCCCAATTTGAAGATGCCAATCTGTCCACAATATAAAACTCGAAATCATCAAGGCAAAGAACAAGTGAATAATCAGCCATAGAATTCCTACAACTGTCATTCCACAAGGCAAGACATTATGGGTCAAATAAGGGGCGAGGATTACATTGAATACTGCAAGTAATTACACATATGATTTGTCAATGTTTAATTGAATAAAAAATGTTTGCTCTAATTTACTTCCTGTGATATAACACGTAATTCCAATGTAACAGTGAATTTTGGCAACAATTTCTCTTGGCACCATTTTAGAAGGGCGAAACCAACCCATTAAACATTGGAAAAGCAACAAGGAAATTGCAACTATTCCAATGATTCCATGAGCAGATTCTGGAAGTTCTGGTGGAATCATAGCATCCCTATCGTAGAGGACCAAAATATACGCTGTTACAGCCATTATGAGTGCAAACACCATACACCCAGTGTGAATCTGGAAAGCATTAGCTGTTTTAGTTGTTACAAGTATTTGAGTTTCCGTTTAGATTTTAATTGATTGAATACGTACAATGAACCAAAATCGTTTGCTCCACATGTAAGAATCTGACCAGGTTTCCTTGTAAAAGCGTGACGTAAATGTTCCAAAAGGGATCCAAAAAAACCATGCAAACATCATGTAGGTAGCGTGAATTTTTTCCGCGCCATAGTCTGCACTAGTTGTCTAAAATTTCAGACATTCAAGTCAGGTCAAATCAAGGTTTCTGGACTAAGCCTAACGCTTATATCAAAAGCTAAATTAAGATTTATTTTTGTACATTAAGTTTACTGGTAACGGTGAATCTGGATGTAGCAATCCGAGCGTCATGGTACATTATGTAATCTAAGAGAAAATCACTCGATTTGATTCATCAGTGATGAGCAAGAATCAGGCTTGCAATTTATATTTCCAAAGTGAAGCTAACCTTTCTCAACTTTACCACCAGCAAGGAGGAAATGAAATTTTGTATCGCTAAAGTCATATTCTTTCGCATCTAATTTTATGGAATATGGAATCTCAAAATCGCAGTAGAATTCGCCGTTTATAACTATACCTTTAAAGAATTTAAGTCCTGACTGGTCCATCTGCGAAATTAGAGAATCACTTTAAATTAATTTAACATGGCCTTGGCATGTAAGTTTAATTTCACAAACCAGTCGATGGTTTATATTGCCACGATTCCATGATAAATATCCCGTGACCTTTAGCGAGTCTTGATAGCATATTACAACTAAATCATCTCCCTGTTGCACAAAAATATTTAAATTCTAATGAAACATTATCTAATTTTTAATGAAATTAAGCAATTGTGGAATGACCATCTTTTCGTCCTTAGAAACTCCGACAGCCACGTATTTATCAAGATGTCTTGAATAGAGGCGAAAATGAATCGATGCATTCTTAAACTTCTTTAACTTTTGCTGTAAAGTCACAATCTGATACGCAGTCTGCATTATCGATAAAATTATCCAACTTAAGTCCAATGCATCCTTGTGTTTTATTACATGAATGTGATTTTGTAATTTGCTGATGGAAGACGAAATTCGATTTAATAAATTTTACAAATCAATAAAGGTCCGGTTTCACTTACTGTTTCTACACTTGACTCGAAAATAATGTCTGGAATAAATAATATTGAAAGGGCCACAGTGATGCATCGTCCCAAATTCATAGTTCGAAACAAAGTGTTACAAATGCAATCAAGTAAATTAATTGGCTACCTTTGTCTCGTTAGGAAATTATAATTGCCCGTCCCTGGTGAAATTATAGTTGCATTCAATTTTGAAAATAAACATTCGTTCAAAGCAGTCATTGGAAACTAGGAAACCATGTGAAAGAAAGTATTATCCTATTTTTTCCTAAGGCTCTTCGATTTTTTAATGAGTTTATTTGCAGTTTTTTGTCAAAATCATCTGGCCTAGGCCATGTTTTGATTAACCAAAAATCTGGCTCAATTTGGAATATTCGGGCAGTGTGATCAAATAAGTTTTCATGGATTACCAGCAAAATTTATTTTTATGTGAGAAAATTGGGTCAAACGATTTAGATAAAAAGTCAGATGCTAATACTAACAATGTTATTGGGTTCAACCTTGTGTTGCGTTCCATTATTATATAATTGAAATGTTACGAAATCTTTTGTATTTTGAACTCGGCATATACAAACACAAGTTGAGTTCGCATTCATCTTTTATATGTACAGGCTTGACTTGCGTTAAGCAACGAGTCACTTTAGGGTAGTCAATTGCATTACGCTTAAGTACAAAAAAATACTAAAACTCTATTTTGAGCATTTCATCTCAAACCTTTGTATAAAATGAAGCGGAAACTGACATTTTATTTCTCAACTACGGACGGAAGTAAATCGGACAATTTTAAGCAGAGGAGTGACCGATTAAATTTGACGTGATCATGCAATTTTTTAGCAGCCAGTTGAGTTGAATAGTAAATGAGGAGACCTTGAAGCCAACACAGTTTATACGGACGATAATGCATTAGATTATCATCTCATCTCATCACGACGATTTAGCTTATCAAAGGCAAGGCACAGACAGCTTTAAAATTTTAACACTCAAACCGCACAGCTACGATTTAAGTTTATCAATTTCTTTGAATTTGGACTGTTCTGATCTGGTAGCGAGGTAAAAAAAAATTAATCAAATAATGTAGTACAAGTCCAAGAATTTGATTAGGAAACCTTTTCATATTAATTGTAACACTCCTTTGAGTTCTATGCAAGTGCTTTGACTTGTGAACTTCCAGGCTAAAAGGGTTAACCCATATCGATACACATAAAAAATCTCCAATCCCTCCAAGAAACATTCATGCAGTTGAAGTTGAAGTAAGATAAGTTATTAAGCAGAAGGAGATCATCTCTGACTTGAGATGTGATTAATAGAGTTAAAACCTCTAAAAGAGATATGGGCATCTGCTTCGTTCTACACAGTTCAAAGATTTCACTCTCATTTGTAGCATTCATTCCTTATCCAGTCAAATTTTCCTTTTAAAACGGTACTGAATTTTTGTTACACACCTCATAAACTATTTGACTAAAATTAGATAATGACTGCACCCAGTGGACCATGGTTCCGGTTTGGATTGCCTCTTGGGAGTGCAGTTGTTCTAGCGGCACTTCTGGACACAGTAAGATTTGAATCGGGATTTGTAACTGGAAAAAAATTTAATCCTATTGCTGTACCTGCACAGGTTATGAATTTATTTTCCGCCTGGATGGATGTTGGCGATATCATAATTTATCACACTGATTACGAAACAAGCGTGGGTAAGGAAAGAATGCAATTTTGAATTCTTCTTAATCTCAACAATAATTAAATGATTTAAGCAAAAGGGAACTTTCTATTTTAGATCCAATCACCGTCCTGTGGATAATAATAATTGCAGTATGGATGTTTTCAAATCTAGTGTTTCTTTGGTATGGTATAGTTTTGAAGGTAATTTTTTTCACAACTCTTTATATGACTTAATTCTTTGTTCGTGTCATCGATACATTTTAATTTCTAGGGAAGTGCGGCAATGGTATTGGCATGGCTTTTGACCACATTTTTATGTACCATAATCATTTTGGGCATCTGGATATATATTCTTGTTCAAACTTGGGGCTATTGGGATTACTTTTTTTCAGAGTTATACTCTATCATACTCTATATGATTGGGAATGCATACATATTCTACATTGGGATCCAAGCACTTCAAGCAATTCAACAAAATGAGTCAGTAGAACCACTCGGACACGGCTATCTCCATATTATCAAATTTTACAGGGATGATTTGACCCTTGCAGCGAAGTTATTGTTAATTTCTGAATTGGTAAGTGCAAGGCTTGAAATGAAAAAGAATTAGTAATGACTGGAAGTTTTTGTCACCAGATTTTTATCGGAGAATATATCTTCACACGTCAAATTCTTAAGTTTGCATTCGGGAGAGAACTCAGTGGGCATGAGGATGATCTTTCAGCTGCAATTGTGGCTGAGGAATATGTTCTTCGTTTTTTCCGTTTCATCATCGCCGGTGTTGGATTATATCTGCTAATCAAAGTAAGCCTACAGTGAGATTATTATGTCTAGACACATAGCAAATTTGTATATTAACATTTTATTATTTTCACAGGGAAAGTTACCACTCCTTCGATACTGGGGTTTAGTTTATTTGGGAACAATCATCTCTAGCATTGGGATATTTTTCTACATTCTAGTCAAATGGAAAGCAAATCATGCTTTCTTTACTTTGGGCTACTATGTTTTATTCATCTTCAATCTCTTGTACAGAGGTGGAATTCTATTTGTATGCATGCAAGTAGTTCAGCCTTACATTGCTTCTGGAAGTTTTCTTACTCTTAATGACCAGGCATGATGAGTACGAGTATTATTATTTTGGAAAAGGGGAAGTAGGTTCCTGATTTATTATAAAATTTTTAACAAATTTGTAAAGTTTCAAAAAAGTTTTAATTGGTGAGATTGATTGGTGGGCTTGTTTGTTTGTTTGTTTCTTTATTATAGTGCTATCCCTGCATTCATGCATCCTGTAGATGCCAATTGATTGTCTTATTAGGACTACACAATCTACACACTTATCTTAACTGTATAGAATTGTGAATAATTATCAGACCTTCCTTGTGTATTTAATTATTGAATTCTGGCATTGCGAAACTGCTCAAGCAGAGCGAGAGCAAGAATTCCTGGTTAAGGGAAATGTGTTTCTGCGTTTACAATCAGAAGAGAAGTGGAGCTTGGTGTAAGGTATATATTAGGGCATTAGACTTATTCCTTGTCTAAATATATATATTATTTTAACGCTCTCCTGTACTCCATACGATTTGAGGATGGGGATGACACTAATTAAGATAAAAAATGACTCTCATTACGAGCTGGCCAGATATGTGGAATCGATGTCCCAAACCAACAAAATTAAAGCAGAATTAGAAATTACATCACGGTTAAAACGAGTTACTCGAAAATAAAGACTCATTTTGAGTGAAATAACACACACACACTTGATTTTCACGTTTATTTGTTGAAAAAATAAGTTTTGTTAACAAAATTCACATATCCACTTCTCTGAAATCTCAGCACTGCTGAGCTAACTTGAGCAGGTAAATATGTATTTAAATTTGTCAATATGTTCAGGCGGAACAGAATAAAACAAGGTCTTTCTAAATGTTTCCAAATACCACGAATGACATATAGGAGGTAAAAGTACTTTGCCCCTAGAAATTCTATCAGCTAAAATATAGAAAGGACGGTCGTCTTCTGGCTCCTGCTCAAGCAAGCTAAAATCTAAAACCTCATTTACAAAAACAACTCCTTCCTCCTTGAGTTTTCGTAGAATATTTCGGACCATTAAGGCAATGGGACATCCTTTTGGCTGTCGGTATTTCTCATTATCCACAATCAATCTGACGTACTTCAAATTGATTAAACTTTGCTTCCATATACAAAGAGCGAAGAGGAGATTCAACATTTCAAATTTAGTTGGTGAATTTTCGTCCACATTAATTCCCAAATCATCTTTAAAATTTATTCGATAATGTCGGCAAATATTACTCTCTGGAAAATATAGTGCTCCACCTCCGTGAGTTGGAACAGCATCTACTGCCAAGACATACGTATCTTCCAGTGAAGGTAGCTCTGTCCGTGTTCGTGTTAAGAGCTCACGGTACTCTATTTGATCCCAGAGTACTGGGAAATAACAAAATTAAGTTTAATTTAAGTTTTAGAATACTTCAAAATTTATCTTAATCTTACAATTAAATTTTGAGTCAAAATTTTCGGCATCTCCAAATTTCAAATGACCCGTTTCCATTTATCTGACCCTCAAAATTATGCAAATAATTTTTTTGCTCTAATGTGGGGGATTTGTAACCTTCGCGGTTGTATTTGCAGAAGATTGTACCTTTCGCCTTCTATTTTAATTGCTCCTTCACGTTCAGTTCACACTTTCACACTACCTTCTCACGCTTTTGTACTGAATTCTACTACTTGAGTTTGAGCACTATCATTAAATTTGTGACCAATAAAATATTTTTTTTTTGAGTTAAAGTATTTGACAACTTTCTCCTCCGTAGCGGAGAATACATTAAGGCCGCAATGAAACAGAAATATTACGCAAAATTTCACCTTCCTATAGAAACTTTAATCTTACATATAAATGAAGACAAAACACTGCTGGAGGAAAATTGAATTTATTCAAATTTCACTGAATCTTACGAATTTAAAATGTCATTCAACATTGGACTTGCCTTAAATTTATATTGCAGTTTGAAATGTCTGAATTCTCCCAGGCGGTAGTTCTCCTTTGTAAGCCCAATCCACTGCAGCAAAAGATTTATGAAATCGTGAACTAGATGTAGGAACTAATGGAAAACTATTTCGTAGTGTAATATCAACCGTGGCCCGACTTTGAAAAACATCACTAATTATTCTTGACCTTCCCATAACAGCACACATTAAGTCAATCAGATTTCCAGGATAAATATCTCCAGTAGGAAGGCGATGTCCCTGAAGCATTACTGGTAATCCCCAATCATCTGCTTCATTATCTCCAAACACAACATGACAAGATTTGTTCAAATAAGTCCTAATTAATCCCCGAACGGTTTGAATTTTTTCAGTAGGGTTTTCTCTCACTACTTTCTTTTCATTCATAAAATGTGTCAGCACGACAATTAAATTGCAGTGGTCATTTGAGAAGAGTCTAGAGCTCAGCAAATTAATTGCTTTCAGAGTTTTAACAAATGATGAATTTTCATGATGAAGTTTGGAATCGTCAAATCTTGCAACGATGATAACAATATGTGGAATGGATCTTGTCAACTCTTCATCACGATCGAGAAACTTTTTTAACGTAGCGATTAAATCTTGAGTCCCACTCCAAGCTATTTAATCCACCCAGACCAGGTGTGTCCACTATCCGCAGATTTTTAGAGCTGAATTCTAAAATATTTGTAGTTCCATCGGATCTTTCTGTTGGTGTAATTTCTCGGCCACCAAATATCCGATTCAACTGTAAAATTCAAATGCAGTAAAATTATTACACTTAACTTTAACTCCCAGACAGAATTTATAAACTCACCGTTGTCGATTTTCCACAATCAACAGGTCCGAGTATTAGAATATAACCAAATTTTGAGCTGGGAGGATGTCGGTCTGTTATCGGACTCTCAGATGATAAACTTCGTTGATCTAGTTGATTTTGACGAGGCCGTCTGGGTGTAGGTGCTGGTGTAATCATCAATAGACCTAAAAAGTCCATAGAAATTATAACTCACAGGTCACTGAATGAAAACTACACTCAAACTTACGCATTTTTTTGCCGGACTATCGTCTTCTGCATTTTTGTACTCTACGCAAATGACACTCCGAATTTATAGTATCAAAATAATATGTGCAATTAACAGGTGAACGCCCAAATTGAATTTGTGCGAGAATAGAAAGATAGCAACTTTGTTAGTTGAAAAATGTTAGGGCTGATTCAATATTATCTTTATCTCTTGAAGGACAGCTGATAACTCCTGTTCCAGATTTAGCATTTGACCATCAAATTGTTTTGATTGTGTTATTGGTGTGTGTGGCATATAGCTGATGAATTTATAATCATTTTAGGTGCAGAGACCATGAGGATTTTACGTTGTGTAAGATTCTTGCTTTCACGATGATGTAGCTTTCACCCTCAACAGCAGTAGCAAGCAGAGTGGCAGAGAGTTGAGACGAAGACGAAACTGTTAAGGGATTAACCCATGAGAAACCAGCACACCTTCAAGAACAACAATTTAAAAATTAAAGCTTACAAAAGCAGTTTCGTTTCAGGAGAATTCAAATAAATAATTTTAGAAAAAAGATTAGCACCGCGACTGCAAATATAAAAACAAAGAAGGCAGTGATTCTCCCGACCATATCCCGAGTTTGCCTTTCATCAATCATTAAGATATCCTGTAAGAAGATATAAATTAGCGTTATTCTAATCTGTTTTGAAAAATTCGTGAGTAAATTTATAAAAACTTTACTCTCGCAATCATGAATCCAACCAAAATGGCTTTATCCCTGGGCTTCACCTCCCTTAAAATTTGCAGTGCGTATGCTGTAGTTGTATTTTTATCAGTGCAGTTCTTTGCTAAAGTCGCTACCACCAGTCCGCTTCGAGTAGTTTTAAACTGAAAATATGAACGATTAGTTATACCACAAACTAATCGTAACATTGTTAAATGCATTACGTCAACAGATGTGTCATTCCAATTGAATTCAGCTCTGTAGGAATTTGCTTTTCCATAAGCCGGTTCAATCGTAACATTTCTGCTTATTCTGGCATTCATCCAAGTTTTCTTCTGGAAAATTGTAGCCATCAGGGTGTCATCAGGTTCTAGTATTTCAACGACTGTAGTTTCCTGCCAATTAATCATACGAAAATCCAACCTTACTTTAATCTGACACGAGTAAACAAATTCTAACCTCTTCATAGCAAATCTGATAGGGAGGTGTGGTGTATCGCAAAAGCATCATCACATCCAAATTATTTGGATCCACTATTTCGACTCGGCTCTCCGTGA
Source organism: Thalassaphorura encarpata (assembly GCA_009869925.1). Taxonomy (NCBI): domain Eukaryota; kingdom Metazoa; phylum Arthropoda; class Collembola; order Poduromorpha; family Onychiuridae; genus Thalassaphorura; species Thalassaphorura encarpata. The sequence goes on from WJEZ01000226.1 coordinate 18,452, forward strand.
GTTCAGATTGGCAGCTCTGACAAAATATTGCTCGGGGATATATTCCCTTAAAGAGTATCCCCCCACAGGGTGTAAATATTTTACAAGTTGATTTACCTAAGCAAAATTGTAAATATCATTAATTAATTGCTGATGGAATTCCTGTACACATTTTTACCGGTGTAGCTCATCATAAAAAGAGAGACTTTCCAAAGATTATCGAAATCTGGAAGAGGGAAATGATCAAGTGGGTCATTCTCCATTGTGACAATTACTCTTGGTACATGTCGAAATGATGAGGCATTGCCAGGCAGACTCAGAGTGTAGTCGTCCAGCGGACTTTCACAATCGTAGAGTCGAATAGGAAGTGAAAATAATTTCATCATTGTCTTTTTCTTTACTAGCACTACTATTGATGCTCTGAAGCTCAATTTTCTCTTTCATAAAATGCTCAGCTAAAAAATTATACTCTTTTTAGGTTAAGTGAAAATTCAAAGGTACTAAAAAATAATTAATCACCTTGAAGCTGATGTTCCATCGGTTGAACCTTGTCCATCTTAGAAAACGAAATATTTACAAGACAAATTATGTACCAGATCAGAAAAATTAGCTCAACGTAAAAGGATTCCTCAGCTACTTCATAGTAAAATACTTTTGGGACACTAATTTGAAAAATACAAGGTGTCCGATAGTAAAGTGTCAGTAAACAACGCAGACGTCGAGAACTATACGATGTATAGGAAATATTTATTAGGTTTCTGGTGTAATTCTCTTGCTAATCAACATAATGGAACGGAGCACATTAATTAGTTCGTGAAAGATGCAAGTATAACACGAATCATCTCTTGGGAATTGCATGTTCTGTTCACCCGGAATGCGTCGAGTCATTACTCATAAACCGGCGAGGAGATAATAGGTTGATCAATTAACTCATTACAAACAAAAGTTGAGGATCCAAATAACTAATTCTAACTTTTATTTGGCTGCCACTTGTGAAAAATCATAATACTCTCCGTTTGATTTAAGATAATAAAGTATTCAAAACAGTTAACACAAAATACAAACTTCGTATCTCTTCCTTACTAGAATTTAAATTTAAATAATCCGAGAGTAAATATTGTAAGCTCTTGTGACTTTGTTTGAATACGTTGTTTTAATAAGTATTCGTATGAAATAATCAATTAATTGGAAACCTCTGTCAAAATCACTTTTTTGTCGGATATGTCCGTTCTGTAGTTCCAGAATGACTCATCGTAGCCATCCAGGACATGTTGAATGAGAATTACACGGCGAGATTCACAATATGCGCTGCTATCCACAATCTTCTGCTTGATTGCTGTTGTATTCACTTCTACGGCGTCGTTTTCCTCATCAAATTCCTTTTCTAAGTATCCAGATAGAGCTTCAGTGGCTGACTCAAGATCTCTTTGGTTGTCTTCAAATATTTCTGACTGATTGGATTTTGTCAAGAAGTACGCAAAAGCGTAGGTGTACATCAACGTCTTACGACAACGGCACAGAGTTTCGGCAGCCTGTAAAAAACAATAGAATCTTATCAGTATAAAAACCTGCAATCAGGATGTTCACTACGAAGAGATACTAGTGGAAATATATTTTCAAGATTAAAACTCAAGCCGCATGTCTTCGACCAGTTCCCTGTCATTCCGCTTATACGTAAAGCGTTACTCACTCACTACTACTTCTACCCTCTAGAAAATACATTTTTGTGGTATTCAAATAAGATCACCGAAATATTAAAAGTATCAATTTACCGTTTGGAAAAACTGGACTTCGACCCATGACAAATTCAACTCATTTTGACAGTAATCCATTTTGGACTGTACTGTAAGCGCGAGCTTAGTCTCGAATTGAAAACTTTGCATGTGACTCCGATAGCGGTTGTAAAAGTGGAGGTAGCGTTGGAGAGAAAGTCGGGCTTCTGAGATGTCTTTGGACTCGGCCTAAAAATTGTTTATAAGTTTCTAAAGATTTCTAAAAAATGTTGTAAATTGAGATTAATCGAACCTCATTAAAACGATTGCAGTTGTACGCTTCAGAAGCGTGTTGTGTCCAAGCTTGCATACAGATCCAACAGAACTCATATCGACATGACTCGATTCTACACGTCATGTGATTGCACCCACCATTTTTCTCAATTCTAGTTTTGCATCTTGGGCAATCCTTTGTGTTGGCTTGCATCCAAGTGGCAGTTTCGGAATCATCTCCACATTTCTTCAGCCATCTCACTAGCAAATCACATTTAATAGGTTCGTGCCAATCCTTAGCGCATAGGAAACAAAATAAATGTCCACAAGTACATGTCACCGGAATCCATTTTTTCACATCAACCGATATAGCTTTGTCGCATCCAGGCTAAATAAACAAAAACTAGATAATTAAATCAAAATTTCTCGAGCTCGAAATACAAGACTTATTTTTTAGTATTTACCGCAGGACACCAGCTTAGATGTGGATTTGACTTGACAAAATGTTTTGCAATAAGTTGCTGATAACGATGAATGATTGCTTTATCACTGATTCGAGCTCGGACAATTTCATATTCAACGATGGTTGTACATCCAGAGGCCGGGCAAGTCAATCCTCGACTAGTTCCTTCACCCATAATCTGACCTTCTAAATATGTACTCCAACAATTGTTGCAGAAGCGATGACCGCATAGTAAGCCCGAATACTGATTCCGTTTTACAGTTTCATAGCAAATTTTACATTCCAAAGATTCAACACTGGAAGACTGGCTGAGTACTTCGGGTGGAATAGTAGCGTTGGCGTCCTTCATCAATTTCTCCTCATCTTCATAATACGCTTCTAACAAACGATCCCTATCCCAGTTCACGTGGTCCAACAATATCATAAGAGTTGATGTGGGCACTTGTATAATTTCTTTTGTCTGTTCAACAAGATTGATCAAATTGTTGAAGATGGTTTCCGCTGTGATAATATTGTATCCTTTGTTCTCAGCATCAGCACCAGCGTCAAAATCAGGTTGAGAATCATATGTAGACGAAGTTGACAAAAGTATGTTGTCGTCCAGCCCCAAGTTATCTTCGTTGGAAGGATCTTCGGCAGGATCGGACAGCCTAAGTTTCTTGGGCTCAGACTCCGCGTCCGCCATGGCGAATGCGATAGTTTAGAGCGAGATCTCCAACTGAAAATAAGAATTGTTCATGTTTTGTAATTTATGACTCATGCTCATGCCAAAGTAGTCTGTATTACTGTATTGCATTATCGAGATCAAATCAGAATAATAACCTGATCTCAGCTACGTATGTGTACGATTACAGCATAATTTCATAATTCAATGAAGATTGAAGAAAAACTGTAACGCTATATAATCATTCATGAAACATTTAATATTTTGCAATTGTGTATTACACCAAAAAGTAGAACTCAATCAAACCAAAAATGTTGTTTCCATACATTACCTACTTAATAAGACTCTTCTCCTCAATTCCATATACATGCCAATTCTTTCAACAGTATCATAGTCAGTGAACTGAGTTTTAATACGCTCAAAATTAAATGTATCGTTTGATTTCAGCACTTAGCGTACAACAATAGGACATACAAAACTCCTAACAAGTTACCCTTTAAGGTCCGGTTTCTCAATGCCGGCCAGAGATAAAGTATCTCCATGCAATGCTAAACAATGTTTTATCCTTATGTCATATAGGAAAACGTAATACTTGACTTCATCCCCATTCTGCAATTAACCCTTACCCTTAAAAATGTAATACTTATCTCTAGTCGGAATTCCGAAACCGGACCACCTGTTATTTCCCTAATATTTCAATTAGCTTTTACATCAGGCTTGTAAATAAACAAATAAAATGAGTTAATTTCATGTGGAGTCTAGAAGCTGACTAGTACTTGATTGAGTTAGCTAATGACTCACCATTGAGTTCCAAGGTTTATAATAACACTTCTTCTTCATTTCGTCTCATCTGCATATGGCATGGCTTGTTTTGTTTGGTTAGCTCAAGCAATTATTTTGACCTGGCCAACTCTCCACTTGTCCAAATGAGGCAAATAGAAAGTTAGAAAAAAGAAAGAATATGAACAAGTCAGTCAGAATCAGAACTAGAACACGGCACAGCAGAGTTGGCACTTGGACTCGACCTTCTTGGAATTGGATGGCGATGTCGATTGCGATGACTAAATACGAACCGGGGACAAGTTTGAGCGAGCCGATTTCAGTCAGATCATAACAATAATTAAATAGCCAAACTCCCGCCTTTCTTTTAGCTTCCACGTCTAAAATCTGCGCTTGAATCCGGCAAACTTTTCTACGCGTCTTAAAAACCGCTGATTTTTAATTATTCTGCTCCCATCCTGTGCAGTTTTACTGATTGTTCTTTGAAAGCTGAATTTTATTAAAAACCGATTTACCGAATTTATCTTATTAATCTGGAATGGCAGACGCCGGCTATTTTCGTGTAAGTGAAATTGAACGTTGACCCATATTATTGGCATGTTTTCTTGTGCCGAACTTGATTTAATTGAGTTTAATTTTTATTTTACGTTATATTTGTACAGGGAACATCGGCAGAACAGGATAATCGGTTTAGTGACAAGGAGAAAAAGCTTATGAAGCAAATGCGATTTGGGGAATCAATATCAAAGAAGGTGTGTTAAAGCTGAAAAATGAACAAGATAAGAGAATACGCCATAATTAAATGATTTTGTACTTTCTCAGGTTGAAATGTCAAAAGTTCACCTAGAATCTTTGAAGCCTTGGATTTCTCATCGTATTTCTGAGCTGTTAGGAATGGAGGACGACGTTCTCCAAGAATTTGTTTTTAATCAACTTGAAGCAGATAAGGTAAATGAGCTAGTAGTATTACAAATTAATTAGTTGCAGTTAGGTATATTTTACCCGAATAGTCTAATTAGATTGTGATCTAAATCCTTGGTCAATGTAATTAGCAAAAGGGAATTATTAATATTGTGGCAGATGAGAACAGATCGTTCGTTTATCTCTATTTTCAGTTTCCTGATGGTCGGAGAATTCAGATAAATTTGACAGGATTTTTGAATGGGAAGAATGCCAGAATATTTGTCGAAGAACTTTGGAATTTACTTTTACAAGCTCAAGATAGTAGTTCTGGAGTTCCACCCTCCCTTGTAACAGCCAAGAAAGAAGAGCTACGAATAAAAACAGTAAGTTCTTGATGATCTTTTAGATTCTAACGGAATATAATTGTTTTTATTAGAGAATGCAAAATCTAATTGGAAGTTTTATTTCTTAATTTCACTCCAATTTTACATTTACTTTGCGTTAACGTTTGTTTTGTTATAACATCGCCAAGTTGTAAGGATACCTCTATAATGATATTGGTTTAGTACTTTTTTGATTGCCGATTGACAGTGCTGATTATTGTTTGGTGAAGGAGGAACAGGAGCGACTGAACGAGACCCTGAAGAGGACAATGAGTCGAATTTCAAGACAAACTAAGAAATGAGTCTCCACCTCATGTTAAACCTGGCAGATCACCATCGCCTTCGTCTAGAGGACCAAGGCAAGATTCAAGAAGGTAATAGCACAAAATCACGGAATTGAAAGAAACCGAATATTCTTATGAAAGATTTTTATTGATTTCTAGTAATGAGACAACGGAACGTCCACAGTCTGATTCGAGAGGTAAAGATCAAGCACAGGGCCGGCGCCAGTATAGGTCCAGAAAGTCTGCTTCTCCATCTCCTCCTGCGAAGGTAGGAATCATAACCCATTCATTATATTTGTTAAGCGATTTCCAGCAGTGGAGGTTTGGAGCAAATAAGCCAAAAACCAGCATGTGAGTGCTCAGCCTCAGTTAAACATGATGGTATTGGAAATCTTTACAGGACCGAAGCAGAAGTCGGGAGAGAGACAACAGAGGAAGGCGTGACAATGCCCAGCGCTCCGATAGAAATACAGAGCGGAGAGTTAGGAGTCGACGTTCAAGGAGTCGTTCTCCTCGTCATCGTAGACGTTCACCAAGTCCAAGACAACCGCAGCCAAGAAGGGAACGGGAGTACGGACTAACGGTTCCAGATCGTTCAGATAGAAAACCTAAAGCTAGATGGATCCGATAGAACAAAGCGCCCTAGGCATTCAACTAGAAGTCCATCCCCAATTTCACGGCCTACAAAGGTATGCCATTATATCAGGATAAGCAACCCGGAATGAAACCATAACCTGATTCTAAGACATGAAGTTAAAATTGATGATTTTTTTTGCAATTCATTTAGGAGCTGAGTGACGAAGTCGAGCCGGAGGAGCTGGTTCCAACTTCAGAATCCCAGATTCAAACAACCGAACCGGATAATTCACCAACGGCTGACGCTGAATCTTCGGACTCGGGCTCACCAAGAGGTAGAAAAAGGACAAGCGTTTCATCCCACGAAGGAAGTCCGGACCCGGACTCGAGCAAAAAGAATAAGAAAAAGAGTAAGAAGCACAAGAAACATAAGAAGCACAAAAAGTCAAAGAAAGATGATGAAGAGGAAAAGGCATCAGCTTGTTCAGCTCCTCCTCTAGATGATCTTGAGAAAGCTCTTCGTGAAAAAGCACTGGAAAGCATGAAGCGTGCGATTGAGAATAGTGTTCAAAGTAATTAATTTTTGATAATCGTATTGCATGGATCGGATCCCAAAATATTCTTTCTTACATTGTTTAATCTTGATAAATTTGTCTTTAACCTTACATTGATTTTATTCAAAATAGTAGTAAATAATATGAAATTTACAGCATATCCATTACATTGTCCTTGTCCTCATACCTTTCATTTTTGACAGACTGGCTAATATTACTACAAACAAAAATTTTAGTGAAGAGTGAAGAATTGACTCTATTTCGAATCAATTTCCGGCGCTTACGTAGGCCACGATGCAATGTCAGAACAAAGCATTTAATGAAAACATTTCTCAAGTTCAGAAGATTTCTCTTATTGAGAAAAAGTTTAGGTTAGAAAAACAGATTTTCACCCTTGTCTTGGATGAAGAGTATTTGGATCACTTTCACGAGCTACGCTTGATTGAGTTTTCGATGTGACAGGGATGAGTGGAGAGAACTTGACTTGTGACGAGTGATTTGCGATCGTTTGAGAGACATTACGTCCACGCACCTCTTAAGCTATAAAAGAGTATCTCCTTCAAGAGACGAGCGATTGTTATCATTCATTGCACAATGCTTTTGCACTCATCTTTGTCCATAGCTCTCTCCGTTGCATTCTCTCTTTTTACTATTTCGAGTGCAGGGTCCAAACGAGTCACAAAACAAGTGGGAACGTCGTTAAATGGTAAGTTAATCCCATATAGTCTTTGTTAAGACCAAAATTATCCGATTTTATAATCTCATTGCTAGGACCAGTCAGTTCAACAAAGGACCACCAATCAGCGGAGACTCATCATGGATTTGGTCTTGATCATGGGCACCATGGTCATGGTCATGGTTTAGGCCTAGGGCATGGACATGGACACGATAAATATTTCATGTATGCCCATAATCCAGGTTAATAAATATTGACTTAATAAATTAATTACCTTAACCTATTTTAGATTTTCATTTTTATTAAATAATGTATTTAATTAATATTTAATTACGTTAATTAATATAATTATTATTTAACTTGAAGCGTACGATGAATATGAGTACGGTTACCGGAGAGGAAACGATTATCACTTCCAGGAAAGGTATGAAAGAGGAGGACCATATTGGAACTTTAAAACTAAAGTGAGTGGATCTTCTCACACAATCAAATTAACTTATATTTCAAATTCTGATAAAAAAAACTATGAATCATATTTATACTTACAAATCTGGCTCAAATGAAAACTTACACGTATTTTAATTTCTTCAGGTGAAATGGGGAGACAAGTATGGTGGTTACGGAGAACACTATTGGGATTATAACCACCAAGACAAATCCTACCATGGAGATGATCATGGTCATGGTCACGGCCATGGGCAATGGAGGGCACGATGTAAGACATTTTATTTTCCCTGATTAGTCAAGCACCTATTTCTTTCTGTTCTCATTTCACTGTTATTTGATTCCGATTCACTTAGGGACATTACAGTGAGCCAGTTGTATCATATGAACCTAGTCCAGGGAATGGCAAAGCCAATGGTCTAAACAAACGACAAAGTGATGACAAGAAGTCTAAAAAATCTGACCAAGACCAACTGCCAATGGCCAGAGATCTAGCCCCAGCATTAACCTTGGATCCTGTGACCGGTAAAGTGACTGACGAAAGTTCCGGTAGGACATACTGGCTCAAACCTGCCTCTCCTGAAATCGAACTTGGAGTTGAACAAGTTTAAACTGTTCCTACACAAAATCTGCCTGTTATTGTTGTTTTTTGTTTTTATTTGCCCTTGTTATTTTGAAACTTGTTAAAAACGACCAAACTGTTCACTACTGTATTAAAACTTTGTTTGAACCTGAACTAAAATTATGATCTACTTAACTTAGCCAGTGAAATGAATAGCTTAAAACATTTTGAATTTATTGACTATACTTTTGGCAGAAGTAGAGAAAATAGAAATAACATTACAATTAGCTTAGCACTACCTGAAATATGCAGTCAAATTGATTAATGTATCAAAGAGGCTAAAATTAGACAAAAAAACTCATCTTCGAATTATAGTAATTTGCTGTCTCAGTCGTCTGATGCCTGACCTGATGAGGCAGAACTAGACGAACGGTGCTTCTTGGCTTTAGTTCTGCTTTTTACACTTTCTTCCTTGCCACTATGACGGGAACTCTTACTTTTCTTATCCTTGCTAGGACTTTTAGAACTTGACTTTGACTTATGCGACTTGTCAGAATTCCGTTTGTCTTTATTCTTGCCATTGGATGTACTCGGCTCAGAACTCACACCTTTATGTCCGTCCTTAGATACAGACGAAAACTTTTTTGTGCCATGGTGAGAAGACTCAGAACTTGACCTTTCCCGACGTGTAGACTTACTTTTAGAATATTTTCTACCTTCAGAACTGGAACTAGTCCTTCTTCGTCTAGAGGATTTTTCCTTCCTTTTCTTTTTTCTACTTTCATAAGAGCTGGATCGAGATCTTTTCCTCCGCGATGAAACAGACATAGGCGTTCTACTGGATCGGGACCTTGATCGGCGATGTGAGGAAATAGATCGAGATTTTCTCCGCTGATATCGAGATGACATGCTCCTCGACTCATTCGATTCAGAACGACGGCTCTCACGTCTCTTTCGTCCATGCTCGCGAGATCTTGACCTTGAGGTCGAACGTTTTCTACGCGGCGATTTCGACAATCTTCGTCGGGCTCGACGCTCTTTCGACAATGAGCGGGATTTTTTTCTTTGACGTGAAGATGATCGTGATTTTGACCGTTTTCCACGTGACGACTGCCGGTGTCTCCTTCCGTTGGACTTTGAGCTGGATCTAGATTTTCTCCTGCGTCTATCCCCAGATTCACTTCTGTCATGAGAAGACAACTCAATTTTCTTCTTGCTTTCTTCTTGCTCCTTAAGTTTTGAATGTTTCTCTTTCTCTGGATGCAAGGTCACGGCACTAGAATTCCTCTCATGAACTGTAACCACTCCTAAAAAATTAAGGCAAATGTGAGGGAAGGGCATATTGCAAATAGACAAAAACTGGCGTCAAAAATTGTAACGCAACAGGTGATTCCAACCTTAGTTCAAACTAGCATTTGCTTTACCTGAATTTTCGGTGTTCAGAATACTTTTCTCTACCTTTTGAGCGTGATGATCTGTTCCCAAAGCCTTATTCTTCTTCTCGGATTCTGAGGCGGAAACTGAACTTGATCTAGAATTTCCCCTAGATTTTGTTGGGCTCCTTTGTCCACTGGACTTCAATTCTCGCAATTTGAAAAGTCGCTTCTTCCTCTCCATTTCAGCCTGGAAAATAATAAATTTTGCCAAGTCATAGATAATGGTTAGGCCTCAAACTCGAAGACGCATTTAGTGTTCTGTTCTAATACTGTTAATCATAAATACATGTAACAGATATATACAAAGTTATTAAAGAAAAGGGTGTTTATTACAATGAGCTCCGCTTCCGAGTCCTCTTCTGAATTATCTGAACGGGCTGCATCATCATCAGATCCAGCAGAGTCAGAATCCGATCCATAGGTGCCCAACCCTGTATAATATCGTCAAGTCTCAATAATTTTCAATAACTAGCATACACCCAATTACAACAGTTTTGTTTGAGCACGAGGAAATGGAACCCAATCCATTGAAGTCAATTGGAATTTTCAGGCGAGGGGATTCAAGTACAAAATTTAAATATTATTAAGTTCTTACCGAGTGGTCCAGTGGTCAGGGAAGCCAAGGCACCCGTCTTTCTGACCTGCATCGCTGAGTTCACTTCATTAACAAAATAAATATAGAAACATCTGCCAAACCTCGATTTTGGTTTTCAATAAGCTCTTATTCAAGCAATAAAACCCATCCTTGACAAATTTAAAAAATCCTGACAAGTCGGAAATTAGTTTTAAAATCAGAAAATGTGAACTTAAATTATTCAACAAGGTGTTAATATTAAATAAAACTGTCAGTGAAAGTTGCTTGTGCGTAAAAATCCGATCCAAGGTCAGTGAGTTGATCGAAGTAGTAAAATGGGTACCTTTCTGCTTGAAACGTATTAAACATTCCTGCCCTACGGCTTCAATCTCCTCGTTCGTCACTTCCAGTAAAATTTGTGTCAATTGACGACGGACTGTCATCATCTGTAAAAAGAAAGAAAAAAGAACCCAGAATTGATAAATAATTCAAAATGACGAAGAAAACTAATAAAAATATAAAATATTTTAATTTAAATTCCGTCCTACGACAAGATCAAGTCTATCTTCCTCGGTCATGGAGTTAAGGATTGAGCGTAGGTCTCTCTCTGGACTTGACTTTGTTCTCTTGTTTGGATCCAGAAGATTAAATTTTTCTGTTTCCTCATCCGATTCTTCCTCTTGAACCTCAGCTACCCATTTGTTGCTGTTGGAATCATTTCGCTTGGATTCGAGTAAACGCGTCGCTTCTCTTTCAAGAGCTTCGCGTTCCTTCTCTTCTTGTTTTCTCTTTTCCCTTTCAACTTTTTCTATTCCTTCACGAATCCAAGCAGGAAGTGATTTTCGACGTGCGGCTTCTGTAAAAAGCAATTGGTTTGGGTTAGCAATAAAGTATTGTAAATATTAAACTCTCCTTGATTGTCAACTTACCGAGCTCTGCCTGTGTATCATCCGAATATCCAATTCCATCCGAATTTATCGAGCTCGAGGAATAGTATTTCTCGCGATGGGGTACACCTGGGGGACGAGTGTTCCATTGGGATTGATGATGTCTTTTTGGAACATTCTAAAGACAATAGTAGTTAACGTTTACATAAAACTATTCTTTATAACCTCGATGAATGCAAGGATAGGTTGTAGTTAGTTACCGGGAGGTTAATGTTGGGATTCACGGGTGGCCGAGTTGACCCTTGTCCATGGGAAGTTTTCCTGCCGGGGAAAGAGTTAAGAGATGAATTCGAATAATTTTCTAGCTGATGGGGAGGAGGAAGAAGTAGCCGCTCAGGAGGAAAATCAGAATTTGATTCAGGGGGATGCCATTGAAGTAAAGGAGGAGGAGGTTGTCGTATTTGTTGAGGGATGTTGTGGTGATGATGATGATGATGAGATTGTTGCAACTGCGGAGGCGGTGTGGATAGGAGCCCTGGAGGTAGAAGTGGTGACTGATGCTGATGAGAATGTGAATGGATATGCGACTGTAGCTGCTGCATTGCCCCTTGTGAATGCTCTAACTGTTGATGATCGCGTTCTTGCGGCTGCTGAAGCAGCTGATGCTGATTCGAAATAGGATGGATTTGCGGAGGTTGTGCTTCCGGTATGTCCGATTTCATTTGTATCCATTGTTGAGCTAACGCGGCCCAGTCAACTAAAGTAAAAATATTTCATATGTATTATCAGAATCGGATTGCTTTCATGCTTAACCCAGACTAAATTGGATTGAGTTTTCGTCCCACTAACCCTAACGCTAACCTCCTACATGAACTTTTGCGAAAGAAGTTCTGAAACTAGCGAATTTAGGACGAATCTAAAGGAGGTCGACACAGGTCAGGGTAAAACTTAATATTATCATTACGTCGGTCGGAGACTCCGACTCAGGGTCCGACGTCCGACCGTAGAAGAGAGTGAGATTCCCTGGCCGGTAACGCGAAGCTTTCGGCGTTAGATTTCATCGTAACAGTAATCAAACTAAATTAAACTAAAAATTAAAACTAAGTTCTACCAACCTTGCTCATGAGGAACATTTGCGTAGTGACTTGGATTCAATGACCACGCACCGCCGGCCCCAGCTCCTGGGGGACCTGCACCCCACATCTTGACAGTTGACACTCGTGGCTTTTATTCTATTCGTGGTTCCAGGATTAGCAATAACTGGCTTCCCAATTAATTTTTGTAAGAACAAAACAAAAATCTTTAATTCCGTATAATCAATTAAGAAACAGTAAATCAAAGCTCATTCTTTGAACTCAGTTTGTGAACCTCAATAATAATTTGTGTTTTTGCGCCTAGCCAGCCAATCCAGTTCAGCTTTTGTCAATGCTTTCACTTGCTGTGAGATTTTTACCCACAACGATTCTCTGCATTTCTGCCGCACTGCAGGTCCAAGATCGAACTCTCCGAAACTTTCTAATTCTTAAAAAATAGCATTATAATTGCGATTATCAGTCTCTGAATCAATAGAGTAATAAAATTATCCTATCAAAGAAGCTTATAAAATCCAGCTCGGTCATGTAAAAAAAGAAAAAAATGTCATAAGCTTTTTTAAATATTTTATTATGATTTTCTATAGTCAGTATTTTTATATTGATTAATTTATCACAATCAACCCTCAATCAACCATTGGTTCAACAAATCACAGTTTATTGTTGTTGTTGCTGGCAGGATTGATATTTTGCTCATCCATTTAAATTCGTCAAATTAGTTTTTCCTTGAGCCACCCGAAAACTTTGTCTGCCATTTCTCGATTTGACCTGAGAACAAATGCATGTTCGATTCCTTCCTCACAAAGCCAAGCTTCTACATCCGGAAATCTGTTTTTTGTGTCTTGATAATAAGAAACTGGACACCATTGATCCGTCACTCCGTAATAGAATATTAGTTTGTCCTGATTCGCAAGGACGGCTTCAGAATTAATGTCGACAACTTTGTCCATTTCGTCTTTGGCCAATCGCATTGAAGCTCGAATTACACTCGGTTCAAATAAATCTAGTGTGGCTTTATATGCACATTCTGGAACATTTGAGCCTTTGATGTACCAGCGTATCAGTTTCAGTTTAAATTCATTGCTCAAAAACGATGAAAGATAGGCAAAGGAAATTGGTAGGAATTGAAAGTAGGTCAGAAGAGGAGTTGCCCACTTGCCGTTCGGGCTAATTGCCATTCTTTCTATTGTTGGGAATAATAGTATTGCCTTTTCAACTCGATCCTTGGGCAAATGTTTCAACAGTTCAAGGGTCATGTAAGCACCAATTGAGTGACCAATCAAAACGAGACGCACAGTCGCTACAGAATACAATTAAAATAATATTTAGTTGACACATTTCATTTCAATTGTTTTATCGATTTAATGAATTTCACTTTCACCTGGTATGAAATCGTTGATAAAATATTTCTTGTGTTTGATTTGTCCATCTAAATTGCCCAAGTCAACCGTATTGGAAATCGGTAGTTTCTCATGATCGGGTGCTCTAGAATGACCTCCATGACTAATTCCCCAAACAGGGTACTTGCCCTCGAAAGAATTGAATAAGCATCTCATGAATTCCTCGTAGTACTGAATAACTCCAGGGTTCCCTGAGTACATAATAAATTGCCATGTTCAACGGAGCCAAACCAACAAATTAGCTTCAGATTAGATATCCATAAAAATAATGCTTACCCGGAATCATCAAGATTAGAGTTTTTGGCAGCTTTTCTGGCTCCATATCGGATAACTCAAATAAACCTGGTCCGAATGTTATCAAATCTGTTGAATTCCCATTCATCGATAAATGTTCACGACTAAAATCATTCATTTCTTCAGATCTCTCCATTTTATTGTTTCCTTCCTTAAGTCAAAAACACTGCCGTAGATAAAATATTTCAAGAGCAAAATATTGCCCCATATAAGTCAAATAAGGTAAATATAAGATAGCGATATATAAATTCTCATGATTACCTTTAAACAAAATTAAGAGTTTGACCGACCGAACTGACAGACGCACGGAAGTTGATTCCGGCTTCCAAGTTTTAATTCAAGGATTTATTCTGGAATGGGGAATAGAATTTGCAGCAGTATAACAAATGACAGAATAGAAACACCTGTATACTAAATTATACTGGCAATGACTGTATTGATGATATGTGATTCCGCCCGTTCTTTGGGTTGTAGTTGCAATTTGGAATTAGGTCCAATTGAGGTTGAATTCAAGAGACAGGAATGACAGATGAAAAGTACAACGTGTTACAAATTCCCGGCATATCACACCTACACTTTCCTCCTGTCAATTTGAGATCAGTGCGATTGCACTGCACTACGACGGTGCAATGTCCGAAGTCTATTACATTCCGCAATCCACATGCATCAAATTACGCCTACGCTACGCCTGGTCTAAAACTCCAGACAATTTAGTATTACAACAATTTAACTTGAGTCAACTTGAGCATGATTTTTAAAACACATCTAGATTCTAGAACTCTGTCTCATGCTTAAGACGCAAATCTCAAAAATAAAACGTAGATTCTACCCTGCAGATATTTTCTTTAACTTGTTTGCGTGCATAATAAGTTTGGATTGAAAATAGGGAAATCCTATCAATTCTCAATAAAAATACACAGACGGAAGTTGTTCGAACCGTTCGTTAATTTAAAACAAGCATATGATACACTAGTGTGGCCATGGTCAAAGTTAATATTTGATATCTTTGGAATTAGAACGGAACGAAAATAAGATGTTATTCTGATATTCTGACCCGCCTGGTTCTAGCCTGCAGATAATTTACATCCGCTAACAAGCAATAAAATGAAACTTTCAGAGTACAAAGAGGAGAAAAGCAAATTAGATGTCCCGACTGGATTATTTTTTCATCCAGGGTTTCCACTGCTTTCCCAGTTCTCATTTTACTTATCATTAAAGAGCTAGACCCTTACTTGTAAAATCTAGACTAGACTATAATTAGAAATCTAATCTAGCTTTGAAGAAAAAATCAATTTTTTCTTTGATATTGATTAGGAAACAAACGGATTGATGGAATTGACAGTTATTTCATGTGCTGGTAAAAGTAGAAACTAAACCAAAAATCAGTCAATTGCTTCCAATCTTAATTCCTNAATTAGAAATCTAATCTAGCTTTGAAGAAAAAATCAATTTTTTCTTTGATATTGATTAGGAAACAAACGGATTGATGGAATTGACAGTTATTTCATGTGCTGGTAAAAGTAGAAACTAAACCAAAAATCAGTCAATTGCTTCCAATCTTAATTCCTTTTCGTTTAGATTTACCATTACTTGATTCAGTAAAAGTATAAGTGACAGTCTTAGCACGGATTAAGTTAAAAAGTAACAAAATAAATTAGTGCAGACTTTGATTGCAGAGCTAACGGTTCAGTCATCGCTCAATTAATTTACTTTGACGGGAACAAGAATTTCACTTTTAAACTCGTTTAATCCCATACTTTTCCTCAACATTTTAAACATTTACCTGTCACAACTTCTTCACAAGTAAATAGAGAATCCGTTCCTTCCTTCCTGCACGATTTTTGATTAAGTATAAATAAAGCCAAATGTAATCTTCATATCACTCATCACTTCCACTCTTATAGTCGATGGAGTAATTTCTTTGTTAAATCGACAAGCGACTCAACTTCGGTTTAATCAAAATTTTGTTATAGGAATAGAATAGTGGTAGTGGTACTACTACCCGACATTTTCTTCGATACTTACACGATTTACAAATAATTGCACATTTTCTTAAAGTACGTGCAAATTATGTCGTAATTGATTGTTTAAAATTTCAGCTTTAATAGTACTTCTGTAACGGACAAAATATCGACATTTGTTTTTGATTGACGTTGGTTTGCCATTTTAGAAGTGAATTGTAGCCTCAAAATGTGGATTATCGCGTTCATATATATTCTCGAAGTGACCTCGACGATGGGACTTCGCCATGGACGGCACCGACATTAAAGTACGTGCAAATTATGTCCTAATTGATTGTTTAAAATTTCAACTTTAGTACTTCTGTAACGGACAAAATATCGAAATTTGTTTTTGATTGACAGATTTAAGTCGAATTGAACTCAATATTATTTATTGACATCGTACACAAAATGTAAGTAAATAAGCAAAATTTATATGAAGACGGTATGAGGTTGGCCACTTTATCTGATTTATTGTTGGTTTGCCATTTTAGAAGTGAATTGTAGCCTCAAAATGTGGATTATCGCGTTCATATATATTCTCGAAGTGACCTCGACGATGGGACTTCGCCATGGAACGGCACCGACCGCAACCTCCACCTCATTACTATTACTACGCACATCATCCTCCTCCTACAAATCCAGCACCTACTTCGACGGCTGCGCCCACGGCCGCATATTACCCCCATTTTGCTTACCCCCACTATCCAGTCCATCCTCCTACAACTTCAGTACCAACTTCAACGGCCGCGCCCGCACCCCCTTATTACCCCTATTATCACTACCCTTACTTTCCACACCCTCCTCCTATAACACCAGCTCCAACGTCAACGGTTGCGCCTACACCCCCTTATCACCCCCATTATCAATACCCCTATTTTCCACACCCTCCTCCTACAACACCAGCTCCAACATCGACAGCTGCGCCCCCGATCTCCCATTATCCTTACCCCTACTATCCAGTTCATCCTCCTACAACTCAAGCACCAAGTTCAACTGCCTCTCCCCCGACACCGTATTACCCCCATTTTTCGTACCCGCCCTACCCACACCCCCCTCCGTCAAGTCCACCCCCTCCAAATTCAGAAACCCCTTCTCACAATTGGTATCATCACCCACCACCGCCACCTCAAGAATCCGAAAATGAAGATAATTCAACCTTAAAAACAATTCTTGCAATTTCTAGTATTGTTGTGCCAGCTAATCCATCTCAAAATTCAGAAAATGAGTCACCAGATCCCTACAAGCCCGAGTCAGAATCGGACGACGACAGTTCGTCTAGCGACCAGCATCATCCTTCTAGCAATTCAGAATCATCTGACCAAGAAGAATCTCCCCCTGGGGGACAGAAGCCATACTATATTTTGGTCAGAAAACCTCCAAAGAATAGGTCTGGGAGCTCATCTGGTAGCAATAGAAAACGACGTCCCAGAAATAGACAACGATCATCATCTGGCTCACCAAACGGTGGAACTATCATTAATTTGCATAAATATATCCTACCAAATGCTAGTCCGTCACAAGAAAGTCCTCCTGTGTATTATCATCCTCCGCCCAGTTCGACGACTACTCCAGCTCCTAACTATCCATCTCCGCCCTACGCAAGATCTTATCAACATCCTTCACACTATGTACCACAGCCAAGTCATTACGTTTCGGAACCGAGCCCTTATCCTCACGACCCGCCCCAGACACCTCCGGAGTATGAAGATTCTCCGGACTATTCATTTGCCTATGCAGTCCACAGTCCAGAAACAGGAGATTTCAAACATGCTGAGGTAATTTAGTTAAGCAAAAAACTCACTCGAAGAATTCTACGAGTAGTTTGTATTTAATTGGATTAATATTAATATTATCAGAATTATTACCAATCTTAGGAGACCAAAGATGGTGATTCAGTAACTGGGAGTTATAGTTTTCTCCAGCCCGATGGTTTGGTCAGAAGAGTAAGTTATTATGCAGACGATTATCAAGGTTTTAATGCCATAGTCGAAAATACACCAGCACATAGTCCTGCACCGTCGCCACCCCAT
>WJEZ01000227.1:0-36417 GCA_009869925.1 Thalassaphorura encarpata
CCTCTGCCTCTTCGGTTCCCATTTAATTTTTCGAGCAGAAATGTTGCAAAAACTTTAGCAGGGTGAGTAAATCGACGATCACCAAACATTGCTGTAAAATTGGATTCGACATCTCGACTCAAGTTTTGATTTCCCAAATAAAATTCACGAGCAGCATTAGCAATTCCTTCTGGGTCTTTGAGTGTTGGAGAAGTTTTCAAGTCTAGCATTGGAACAGCCAACAATTCCCAATTGTCATTGAACAATTTAGTGAGGTTTGGAGATGACAAAACGGCTAAAATTGACAATGATCAATAAATTATAAGCTGGGACCACATTTTTTTAATTTTTGAGCTTACATAATGAATTTCCCAACCCTTCCCCAGACTGAACACCAAAAATAGCAGGGACTTTATGGATTTGTCCATCTTGTAATAATTTCAACGGTGCATCTGGGAAAAATGTGTCTGTGTCGTCCTCGCCTTCACCTGGTGGTTCAGCACTTGCAGCAAAAATCATTGTGTAACTATTCATAATTAAAGTTTCTGCCGATGTGTTTCTGAAACAAGAGACAAGCTCTGCAGTCGTATTCATTGTGCAATTTAATTTTTGTCCTAGTGCGTTTGCATGTGTCAGTGGATCCTGGACAAACGGACCTGGCATCAGCTCGGTTCCACTTTGACTAATTGCTCGATGGAATAAACCTTCGCTCATTGGGGACAACATGTGCATTGTTGCGTGCATTGCTCCGTAGCTATTTCCAAAAATGGTGACTTTTCTATTATTTCCTCCGAATTTCTTAATGTTATCTTTGACCCATTGGAGTGCCATTGCTTGGTCCTTGAGTGCTTGATTCCCTCGAGCATTTGTGTCATTCGTATTCAACCAACCTTTAGAAAATATTGCATATTAATTGACTCAAAATTAAAGAAGATTAATTTTTTACCTAAGACGCCCAGTCTGTAATTAAAGTGAACCAATACAACGTCTTCGTCCATAAAATAATCTGCACCGTATCTACCAGCATTTCCCCACATCCCACCTCCATGAATATAAACCAGGACAGGAAATCTTCTGAAATCAAATCGCTTTTTCACTGCCTCAAGGGTCTGTAAATGAAAATTTAGTTTCTTTTTAAACATTATCTGTGCATATAAAGACTATACGAGAATATACCTTTGGAGTATAAATATTGATGTACAGACAATCTTCTGAACCAACCGAAGTATTATTCACTGTGTTGTATTTATCCTGTTGCATACATTGGGAACGAAAATTAGTGGCGTCCAAAGTACCATTCCAAGGTTCAGCTTCAACTGGTGGCTAAAAAGGTCGAAAAAACAGTCAGAGGTCAAACTCAGGGCAAATTGTGAAGTATTTTTTAGTAACGTACCAAAAATCTCAAATTCCCAATCGGTGGTTTTGCATAGGGGATGCCCAAAAAAGCCAGATATTCTCTTCCAGCTCTTGAACGCATTCTCTTTCCAAGGAGTGAGCCTTGTTCTATTTCCAAAATCACATCTTCTTGTTTTGGAGCAGCTGTTGTTGTGTTAGCTGCTACAGTGTTATTAATGCTAAATGCACGTTTAGTCGTAGTTGAGGATGAACGCGGATTTCCATCGTCTGGAGCAGGTGCACCTAATTGTATGTTTCGACCAGCAAATTTGAGTTGAGCACCATCAACAATGATTTCGTCAGTCTCATTAGCCGGATTCCCAATCGGTGGTTTTGCATAGGGGATGCCCAAAAAAGCCAGATATTCTCTTCTAGCTCTTGAACGCATTCTCTTTCCAAGGACTGAGCCTTGATCTAATTCCAAAATTACATTTTCCTGCTGTGGAGAAGCTGTTGTGTTAGCTGCTACAGCATTATTAATGCTAGATGGAGTTTTAGTTGTAGTAGTAGCTAAAGATGACCCCGGATTTCCGTCGTCTGGAGCAGGTGCACCTAATTGTATGTTTCGACTAGCAGATTTGAGTTGACCACCATCAACAATGATTTCGTCAGTCTCATTAGCCGGAACATCTGGAAGTACATTATTATCCACACTCTTGGACAAAAACAAATTTACAAGGAATACAACTACAATTCCCCCAATACAGATGACTAATCCACCGAATAGAACACTGTTTAAACACTTTTTCCTCCCCCTTTGGGGTATTGGATCAATTTCTTCATAAAATGTTTTGGATTTTGTATTGAAGGAGAAATTCGTCATTGTCTTGCCTGTATTTGTATATTTACACCTTGCAACTGGTAATGCTTTTAAAATCAAACAACGTATATGTCCAAGTGCGTTTTATGGCTAAGGTTAAATGACTGATGATTAAGTGATAGGAGAGTCAGAAGGTTTTTATAATCATTTATTATCAATACAACGTACGAAAGATAAATAAATTGGCACAATTCGAAAGGCAATTTTATTGCAACATACTAGAGTAGTGTTAAGTTGAATGCATCACTAGTGTGGTCGTGGTATGCTACTGGCGTAATTATGAAACATTCGGAAACTCTAATCTCACTAAATATAAAACAATTATCTGCACAAACAATTTCAGGTCAATAAAGATAATAAAAATATCAAGCATAAAAGAATTGCCTTCCGCGACAAGTAACAATAATTTGATCAGCTTTGGCAAAATCCAAAGAATCTCACTTTGCCCATAATTCGATTCAACCTAAACTTCAAAAATAAAAATACACAAGGAAAACTAACTATTAACTTTCACACAAAAGGGTAAAAAGCTGCTTTACTCTAACACTTAATTTCAGAGTTGGGTTAATCTAGATTAATGATTAATAATCATTAATCCGGATTAAGATTAATTAATCCTTAATCGTTAATTTTGCGTATAGAAATTTCATGAATTAATCCTAAATCCTTAATCCAAAAATTAAGGTTATTAGAATTAATGTTTAATCCGTACCTGACAAGTCAAACTAATCCTTAATCAGGATTAAGGAATATTAATCCTTAATCAGGATTATGGATTATTAATCACGACTACAGTTTCGTTGCACTGCACGTCCTGAGTTGTCTGCTTTTACCACAATCGCAATGCATACGTAAAGCATATAGGTACTCATTCTAGTGGTCATTTGTACCTAGGAAATCGGGAAAATGCATTGACGACTCTAAAACGTCTTTCATTTAGTCAGACTCTCTGAATATACAAAAGTTTTTTCCGGCCCAAGTGAGTTCGGCCTGGTCTTTAATTTTCATGACTAAAACTAGTCGTGACTACCGAATCCGAATCCCCAACTACTGTGAACATAAAGTTAGGCAAATTGCCATATGTTTTGAAAGAAAAGTAGTTTAAAAACCCTTTTCTTTATATGCTGATAACACTTGAAGTAACATATTAACATAATTGTTTACTACCATTCTCCGCGTTGTAAGAATAGTCCCAACATTATGGTGTTGAGAAATTCAAGTAATGTAACACAACATTACGGAATATTCAAAACTTTGTAGCAAATAAAAGTATATAAAATTTTCAAATTAATTCTTAATTACCTCATTAATCCGGATTA
This sequence comes from Thalassaphorura encarpata, assembly GCA_009869925.1. NCBI lineage: Eukaryota > Metazoa > Arthropoda > Collembola > Poduromorpha > Onychiuridae > Thalassaphorura > Thalassaphorura encarpata. The sequence continues at coordinate 3,514 of WJEZ01000227.1, forward strand.
ATTAATCCTAATCCTTAATCCCGCGTACTCTCGAAATTACGTTAATCGCGATTTAAATTAGTCACGGAAATTCGCAGAAAAATAATATTAATCATAATCCAAAAAATGAACCAGATTAATCATTAATCATTAATCCGAGCTCAGAACCCCTTAATCACCCAACTCTGCAAATCGTATCACTATACGAGTACATTTACTAGTTATGTACTTGAAATTCATCTTGGAATTAACTATCAATGCAATTTGCTTGATGTACAAACAATCAACAACCTCCCATTGAACTAACTTTATCAGGGAACAAACAACACGTACGTAGCAATTACACACTTTCTAATTCTGCCTAGCCTGTCAGTCCACTGACACTGTAATTTAATTTTTGTTATATACTGACAACTGTCTTCCGTTGATTTATGTATTTATTAGCTGGCTGACCAGCTAATGTTTTTCTTCTATCTGTCCGTCTGTAAACATTCTACAGGTCGCAATTCATGACCAAATCCTAAAACTCCTCGGATTTGAGCGTTTCAACACTTGGCTCCCCCGGTGTGCTCTGGGCGACATGCTAAGTACAGGGGATCAGGCGCCTATCTATATAAATAGAATCGAATGGAAGCAGATATAAATTGAATATAGTCAAAGCGACCGTGTTTCTGAGGAAGCAAAATAACAATCGCGTTTCACACTCGATACTCCAAAATGGTGCTTAATTTGAGTTTGTGAACGCATCTCCTCCTAGAGTTTTCAATTTCTGAAAACTCCACGCCAATGGACAGATCTCCATCCTAGGAGGTTCGATTAGTTTGTCAAAATTTTGTTTCATTCAAAAGTTATTCGCAAAATAAAAAAACGTCATACAATTGTCCTTGCGCTTCACAATAGATTAGTTTACGTAATAATACTATTGAAGGGGCAGTTATCCAAGTAATGAATTGGAAGCATCAGATTCCTACTACAAAATTCAGCAAATTGTGCGGACCTCCAAAGTCCACTGATCACCTACTCATTTGCAAACTTTGCTTTTTTACGGCAGCCAGCTTCATTTCACTCGTCTACGACGGTTTATTATTTGTTCATTCCAAACCAGGGCTTATTTTCTTTTCCTAATTGCACAATTTTGAACTTCAAGGGGAATAAATTATAATTCATTGTAAAGGTGTCATACCATACTAAAGCACAAATCAGTGCAATGCAATGCCAATTTAAATGCAGAAATTGTGTGGGCGCATTGAATTATTGTTATTATTTCTCAGCACTCATGTTGTGCTTGTGATTAGTTTAGTTTCTCAGAAATGTTTTGCATCTACTTGTCCTGATTCTTTATTCCTTAAATAAATCTAAGGACAATCAAATGTTTTGAGTGGAGATTGAAGAGAGTAAATATAAATCTAAATGAATGAATCTAATTTGCTCAACACAAGTTCTTAGCTCTTGGCGTATCCATAAGAGATGTTGGATGAAACAATTCTGTAATAATGCTTATACTTATGGGCAACATTAAATGAACATGAGAAAAATAGAGATGTCAGTTTCAGTTTAATTGTATTATTGCCAAGTGTTATCAAAACTAAACAATTTATGTCAGTTTGCTGGACCATTCAATATGCAAATTAAAATTTTGTGAAACAATTCATAACGAGAAAGACTGAAGTGGTTTTAGTAGTCCCAGTTCCACCACTCATTGTATTTTAGCACTCGACATGGGAAAGAAGGGTGCTGAAAAGTAATTCGGAAAGAGTTCATGAGCCAAAGCCTTGAGGGTTAGATTCGTTGTTGGATGTGAATGAGATAAAGGAAAGGAATCCATTAAATTCTGTGAGCATGAAAGCATTTAGGAATCAGTGACTTTATTACCTGGAGGAGGTTATCAATAAGAGGGATATTTGGTGAAATATGAAGGGAGTGGTTTGATCAGTTCAGTTAGGTCCAATTCGAGTGTAAAAGCTGAGCATAATAACATAAAAGTCAATGGAGAAAGATACTTGGGTCTCTCTGCTCTGGTGTTCCAGTTCGATTATATCCGCAGTGGTTTTCCTCCTGGGTGGCTATGGACAGGCAAGCAGGGAAATCTCTCAAGTCTTTCTTGAGTAGAGGACGTGAGTAGGGCTTGGATTAGTATTTCCAAGCACGTAAAGACAAAGTAGAGGGTTTTTCTCTCTAAACGAATTTTACTCACGTTGTAACGTAATTTTTGATCCAACGTAGTAGAACTTAGCCATAGTATTCTACCCTTCTTCCATAGAAGTACTGATATACATTATGTGATGTGGTTTTGCTTTCCAGCCGAACATCAGAGTGGACACAATTCCGGAGTCATTCACTGTGGGATTTACTACAAGCCAGGATCACTCAAAGCTCGTCTATGTGTCGAAGGAAGTCGTCTCGCCTATGCTTACTTTCAGAAAAATGCCATTCCTTACAAGAAATGTGGAAAATTAATCGTAGCCTTTCGAGATGAAATCCCACGATTGAAGGATTTGTACCAGCGTGGACTCGAGAACAATGTGCCACATCTCAAGCTCGTCGAATCACATCAAATCAAAGACTATGAGCCACATTGTCGAGTGAGTTTACTACTTTCCTGGTTTTTATATATACCTTACCTTTCTCCCTTTGCGTCACTTTCACCCTGGGATTGCATTGAAATCAGAAGTCCAGTAGATTTGGAATTTATCCGAATGAAATCACTTGGCTTTGGTCGTGTCACTCTGTTATTACTTTTCCTTGCCAATAGAGTTTCTATTAGCTGGACGTCTCAGAGTCGACATTGCGTTATGTGACTTTCTCTTTTATGATAAAATTGAGTGACTCGATACTTGGAAGTGTCAGATAGCTCGAACCCATTCCCTGTCGGAACATGTCTAATGATAAATTTTTCTTTGGTTTTATTGTATTCTAGGGTGCGATGGCTATCTCTTCTCCTGAAACTGGAATCGTTGACTGGGCCCTTGTAACTCGTTCATACGCATCAAATTTTACCAAAGCTGGAGGGGAGATTTATTTAAGTTTCCATGTGAATAAATTTCAAATTGGTGCAGAGGGGAGTGACTATCCAGTTGTAATCTGTAGTCAGTCTGGAGAAGTACGTAAGCAAAAATGCAAAGACAGGACCTTAGAAGGAAGGCAGGGGAACTTGTACTTCTTAATTATAAAATTCTCTTTTTTATTGCTTTTCACAGCAAGGCGCTTGTTGTTTTATCACGTAAATAATTCCCATTAGGGAAGAAATAAGGAAGAATTGAATTGAAGGTGAAGAAATAAATGTTTTGGCTGCACGCTCGACTCAAGCTCACGTTGCTAGTGTTGTTTTCTATAACAAAACGTGCCTTACCCAAAAACTTTGCCTATTTATTTGTACCATTTTCACTTGAGTCACTAAAGTTCATCTCTCCCCTTAGCCAAAACATTAAGTGTCCTACGGAATAATATAGTAATCTGAGATCTTCGCTCCTCATAATGTGCAGAATGTGTTAAAGAACTAGCTTGCTGCGGCCGCCAGAACCACAACTCATAGTTTTTCCCTCAGGGAGCGTTTCATTTGACCGTAATGGGGAGGAATAGGGAACATCATATTACAGAGGTTGTGTGATGTGTCTCCATTTCAGAGATGAAATGTTGGTATGTAATAGGAAAAATTACTTTTTCTGGGGGTAAAATTACGAGTTAGACTCAGCGAGGGCTCTGTCGAGTTATGATATGATTGTGCCAAAAAGTTGTATCAGGAGAAGCAAAACCAACCAAGACTTTCCTTCTCATGACTCGACTCTTGCTCCCTTGTGCCCAACATGAAATTCGAATTGCTTGCGGCGCTCTTCGCCAACGACTTTCTTTCGACTGGATGAGGATTTTGAGGTAGTTCTTGAGTCTTGAGTTGAGCGCTTTGCTACAGTACTTTAGTTTAGTTTTCCCATTCCTTTAAAAAATGTGAGTCCAGCAAATAGGGTTACAACTATAGCTGTGCAAACACGAGCCTTCAAGTTGAATTTAAAAATTTTATTTTTTGAATGTTTTTTCTTGTGTAGAGAATACGCTCCAAGTTTGTTCTGACTTGTGGTGGCCTTCACTCCGACCGTCTTGCAGAGATGTCAGGCTGTAGTCGAGAGCCACGGATCATTCCATTTCGTGGAGAGTACCTGCTTCTAAGTCCAAAGAAATGCAACATAATCCGCGGAAATATATATCCCGTGAGTCTCTCATTATTTCTCGGTAGCTGGAAAATGGGACTCGATCCTTTCTCTTTCTCTTGTTTTCTCTAGAGATAGTACATGGCATGACTGTGGCTGTGGCTGACTGCCTATGTGTCTATAACATAGCTATGGCTTCTAGAGTACCCACCGTAACTATAAAACTAAAACCGTATGATTCAAATGCCATCAGAGTCATAGTCATCGCCGTCAGCTCGGCTCACCAGTTCTTTTCTGTATGTATAAATGGTTTCGACTCTCCCGGGCACGGGAGGAAAATACTGGTGCACTTATATATTACATTATATAGGGTATTGTATGTATGTCTCAATGGGTTGAGAGAGAAATTCTAGGGAACTAGTGCTAGGGAAGAGAGAGAGAGGAAGAAAAAGAAAGGCAAGAAAGCGTAGCGAGCAAACAAGAAGCTTTGTTAGGAAGAAACTCATTCTTCATCAGCAGACTTTTAGGATCTTGACTACTGTGAGACTTCGTATCGCACTCCTCCTCCTCTCCACTGCTAGTCTTTGTATGAATGTTGTGTTTTTCTCTCAATTTCTTCAGCTTCCAATTCCAAAGCTTCTAACTTCCTCGATTTCCTTTCCTTCAGATTTTCAGTTTGGCCGTATATATTTCTTTACTTAGTTTTTTTGGGTCGCCATCCTCATTTCTCTCTAGTCTAGACATATAGTATCCAGTACATATACATATATACAATTTCCTGGTACAGGTGCCAGATCCAAGATTTCCCTTCTTAGGAGTCCATTTCACTCCAAGGATGGACGGTAACGTCTGGCTTGGGCCAAATGCAATCCTTGCCTTTAAGAGAGAAGGCTATTCATGGACTGACTTTGATCGTAAGGATTTTGGAGACTCAATCAAACATAAGGGGTTTCAAAGACTAGCACTCAAGTATGCCAAGTTTGGAGGGCAGGAAATGATTCGCTCTGCCTTCACTTTTCTCCAGCTCCAGATCCTAAGGAAGTACGTCCCGGACATTGGACTCAGTGATATTACTCGGTAAGGTTTTGTGCTAGTTATTTATCGAGGAAGTTCAACAGACTCACATACAGTTTAGTTCAATTCTTAAATTAGTGTTATTTGGAGCTTCTGCTATTGACTTTTCAATTTCTAATGAAAATTAGTATTCTTGCGTAGCGTACATTACGTCTACGGCTTGCCAAACAATCAATAAAGCTCATTTTCTGTTTCGACAAGGTGCGGCGGAGAGGAGTTTAGTTCTCATATTGTCGATAATTTGTCTGTCTGATACAATCTAACGTTTTCACGTGTATAATTAAGTAGGAACCTACTGTTTGTTCCTCCAGCGTGCAGCCCCATAATCACAAAATACTTACTTGCATAATAATATGCTTCCATTTTCTTTTGCTGCAAACACTCACGGCGAACATATTCGTAGGCAGGATGTCTATTACAAAATTTAGGACTAAATGCTCCGAGCAACTAACGAAGAACGAAAGAAGAATAAGCTAGGCAACACGGACTAGACTATTAGAAGGTTTCACAATGAAATGTATCAAATTACGGTGTTTATTACACGGGAGTGTGATACCCCAGGCATACATCGGTAGAGAATGACGATCCAGTACAAAATGTACTAACTTTACGAGACTGAACTGGACTCTTAAATATATATTGCATGCTTGCCCTCCTTGCATTTTCAGTTTACTTGGACATGAAGTCCTAGTACTGTAAGCCTTCAGTCGACTCTCAATCCAGTTTTGAAAGGTGGAATTTAAGCCATCAAATAATTGCATTGCCATGCGACGAATGTAACCCCAACGAGATGGGAGCATTTTGCCATTAAAAAGGTATGAACTTCAAGCCGGCCGGAGCATGGAGCAAGTTTGCAGGTTCTAGTTCTACCTGCTCACTCCTATCGATTGACCGCCTTGGTTTTGCTTTCTCTTTCCTTTCCCGGACGAACGGATCCTTTCGCCGTCCCTAGGTGTATTTTTACTCTCTTTCAGTTCAATAAAATCGAACTCACATTTAACGGGAGGTCTCTTCTGCCCGCATGCCTTACCTTATGTCTTGACTAGAGGTTTGTCTGCCTGCATGTCCAGATTATAATGTTCGTTTTGCCCTCCTGTGTTTTCCCGTCCATGTCAGGTAATGTTTTTCCGGAGCTATAAAATATTGAAAGGCAGAAAATAGAGGATAGAACAGCCTTGAAGAATTAATTAGGTTTTAAATGATAGAGGCCGTAAAGTTGTGTGAGAGCACTTTGTTTAACTAAAGTATTTCCATTCATGTAATGTACTCTCCATACCATTCTGTCTGGATGGAATGAAATGAAATGGCATGAAGTAGTGGTAGTAATAGTGGTCGTAGAAGTAGATTAGAGTTGAGTGGATAATGATAGCCACAACCAAACTTCCTGACAGTTTACCTTTTTTTTCGGGGGGCAAAACTTGACATGACATTACATTATGGAGGAGTAAGGAGCAGAACAGACACAAGATACACAAGTAACTTAAGTGCGTGGACTGCGTTTACTCCTGTTTTAGTTGCGAAAAAAGATAGACAAAACAAAAATTAGCCGTCGTTCTGTCAGTTCCGTGTTTACCAGAGACAGTCAGATATATCATCATCAAAACTTTGCGATTTCAAAATGAGGTAAAACCTAACTTATGGATGAGCGAGCTCTTTCTTTGTTTTTCTTTCCCAGAAACTTGTGCTTGTTACGCACACAGTAATTTTCCGTTCAGTTTACCTTGTTCAGTGCGTGTCACTAATTTTTTTGTTTTGCTCGCAGAAATTACTGGCATGAGAATTTTTTCGGAATGCTAATCGATTTTTGTATTATGTGCTGTTACATTTTGAAATGAAACAAATGCATAGTTTTACCGCTTGGAGTTTTTGTAATATTCTAGTTTGGATACAAAAAGGCATGGGAGTTTAAAGCCAAGTCAAATGTGACTGAATGTGGAGGATTAATATACAAGTATATTCACTCTGCTCTCCGGCTGTGTTTGTTTTAGTGATTATCAAGTATCAAGCATCATGACATGTTTAAATGGAAGGGTGATAAACTTTTGAGTTGAATTCTGACTCTATTGTCATATTCTGAGTGTAAATGTATAAAAGCATGCATGAACTTTAAAATATATGTAGCTAGATTGGCTCGGCTATACATTATCCTACCCCAATGTGTACTTAAGTTGTTAGCTACATTATAGGATCTGCGAACTCGACAAAATAAGTGTCAGTCTGTGTACATAGTATTCGCTTGGCAGATATTTTATTTGGTACGGTAGACGAAGCAAAGTGCAGTCATGCCATGGGGATGTCAATGCCATCCAGCCCAAGCCAACCTCAATACATAAAACATAGTTTGACAGCACTACGACTACAGCAATCAGTTAAATTTGTATACTGCATTGCGGCGACAATTCCATACACGAAACATACACCATTTCCATTTCGTGCCATTACACTTTACAACTAAAATGAAAAAGATCAGGACAAGAGACATAAACTGATACTGGGGCTTCGTTGTTGTATGCATGTTGCCAACAAATAATTCACCTCTTTTAAGAATTTCTCGAATATGTTAACTGTTACTAGGAGGATTGAAAGATGATGCTATTTATTCATGTCCTTCCTGCCACATGTGTACAACTTCTTAGTTGCACTTTTTTATTCATTAGTTATGTTGTCCTGATTAGATGCATATCTATATGTGCTAGTGCGTCAGGCCTAGAGAGCAGGAACAGAGCAGATGGATTGATGCCACTAGGATGAGTGACATAAAGTACCCGCGTCATGAAATCTAGCGATATAGGCTTAACGGGATGACATAGGACTCAATCACACTTCAGAATCACGCGACATTATTTTGCATTTTCCTATAATGTTGATGCAATGGCTGGGTAAATGTAAAGCTTAGCTGGATTGGGCTCATTGACAAATTCCTAGAATAAAACTAGAGTAGGATTTTGGGAAAGATGGTTGAAGCCAGGAAGAATACCGCCCATCCATTCTTCCCTGCCATGAAACGAAACTCGTTTCTCGGTTTTTGTACGAAGACTCAGACTCTTAGGTCATTCTGTAGAATTTAGGACATTTTCACCCCACATACGAAGGGAAGGGAGAAGAACACGCGAGGAGAAAAGCTTGATAAAGTTGGCTGGGTTGAATCTCCTGCTCCTGCTCTTGGCATCTTTCCTTTTAGGTTTTCGAAATGCAATTCCACAGAATTAATGAATTGTCTCACTCTTACGACGACGACTACTGCTACTCCCCATCTGAGAAAAGAAAAAAACATTCATTTCGTTCCAGGAGAGAGAATGAGAGAAAGTAAGCCAAAGCAAAAAGATTCATTCCATTCTCACCATTCTCTTGTTTTCCAGGGATTTCTATTTGTACATATGGAGTCGTATTCATATACATAAGGGATGTTTAAGTAGAGAGTAGAGGTGTTCAGGTTGTTTTACTGTGGGGGATCAGGCAGGAGAAAGAAATAGCTTGAGTGGGTGTGGGTTGAAGTCAACCAAGTGAGATTTCAGTCTTTGATACACAAATGGAAATAGGATTTGCCCATTTGGACTAGGACAACGAAATCCGGGCATTTAGATTGAGAAAGACAAAATTTTCTGCATGATTTGAAACTTTGAATTCGGTTGGCCCTAATACTTTGGAATATTAGAGAAAGACGCCAGGAATTCTGTTACAGTGTTCCGTTCATGTATTCTTGAATATTTATCCATTGTTGGTAATTTTTTTAAGCAATATTTTGATGGATGGAACTAGAAAACGGGCATAGAAATCGCAAACAAGTCATGTCGTTGTAATGTACTCGAGTCAACCTCATTCATTGGATTTAATACTAAGGTTTTGACATATTGACATATTCAAAGATGTGACACTAAATGGAATGTGGTTTGCATGCAGAATCAGTCAAACGTTTGTTAAAATTATCATTATTATTGACAATGTAATGTTAGTTGTATCTTCATAGATTGAGAGCATAAATTATCCATTGGATACTTCATGACATGCACGTAGGGCAAGAGCAGGTGTAATGTGCATGTGTGAGTGACTTATAGCTCATTAAAGTAGAAACGAATGACTATGAGGGCATTAGGAAGGGAACCATGTCCCATGTCTCTTCTTCATAATGACGTTTTACCCCGCTCGCTAACTAATGTCAATTCTCAATTTCAAAATATGAATTGGTCATTTGGATTTCGCATGAATAATGATGAGATGAGCTGTTGGGATTTGGCTGGGAGTTGATATCTTTTCAACACTAACACTCCCTTCTCTCACTCTTCGCTTGCATATTTTTTTTAATTCAGAAGAGCTCGAATAGTTAGCCAACTTGCTAGCACAGCGTAGAATTAGAATTCGAAACGAGGTTTTAATAGTCAAATTGCACGCATGCATGACTCATCACCATCAGCAATGCTTTGGCTGGGCTTGACTTGACTTGACAAGGGCGAGCTAGTTAAGCGTAGGCGAAGTGCATTAGGTACATGGTTGTATTTTGCAACTTTCAAGGTTGGAGCCGGTGTTAGAATTTATTCGCACCACCAGTGTTTTTTGATTCATGTTTTTACCATGGGTCTTCAATCTTTTAAGATCTGATTGTACATTGTACATCCATTGCAATAGCGCATGTCTGTTACGTATGCTTTCACTCTACGATCAATCCTAATTTTTGTAAAAAATTCAAACCTGCCAATACACTTTTTATGTTTTTGAGCGGTCGTGATTTTATCACTTCGGATATTCCCTTTCCAGTCATGGTGGCAATTGTTGTTAACAATCGGCAAAAACTAAAGCCAACTCCATGCCAGTAGTCAAGTCAGGTTTCCACTTGTTATTTAATTTTCTTTATAAGGGATGATTGAGGAATGATCCAATCAATGTCTATTATATCGTAAAGGTAAAACTGTGTTTTATCTTGCACTATGTATTACTTTTCCCAAGCTCTAAGCTGATAATGGCGCTAGACTACTTTTTTTTCACCTTCCTCTCATTTCGGTCCTGTTTATTCGTAACTCACATTTGACTGACATAAAGAAAACATGTTTAAGCTCCTTGCGACTCCTTGACAGACGGACATTTCAGACTGCCCACGCTTAAAATATTATATTGACTTGGTAAATGCGTTTTAGCTGTCTTGGTGGCATTGTTACACTACTTCTGTACAAACACGTTGCAACAATAAGTCCACAGCACGGTTGTCCAATTAAATATTTACTTTATTAGTTTAAGTTTGACTTGCGCAGTAGGAGAGTAAGAGCTTAGCTAGACGCGATACTAGGAAAAGAGTTATAAGGCAGAACATCGAATGGTTACAAAGTACACTCTTCTTGTCAAAATGATTGCTAATATTTTATAAGTTTTAAGTCGTGGTAGGTAATACAAAATGAAATGAACGTCAATAAGAGAAATGAGGTGGTTTTTCCATAGTGGACCAGCCGGAGTTCGAGCTCAAGCTTTGGACTTGGATGGGAATCTCGTGGATGACTTTGTCTTTGATTCTGGGACTGGAGAATTATCAAAACGGGTTCTACATGTGAGGAATTGTCCGAGCCCAGGAGGCAAGTTTGTAGGCAGCGTCAGCCTGACTAAATTTAATTTTGCCTTGCTTGATTTTACATAATTTTCCGATGATTTTATAAATGCGTCACATCTGTCCTTGGTCATTTAATGAATTTTTGTTTCTCTCTATTTGCAGCCACGTCTTCCCTGGCGATTGCTTCAATTATTCTAGACAAGATTCATGAGCAGTTTGCGCTGTAACTCAAACTTCTCATGTCCCAAGTCAAGGCAAATTAGTTTTTCAGTCACTTGAACGATTTGATAGTTCGTAACGATTTGGTGAATTTTAAAGTACTCATCAATTTGAACGACTTATGTTTTTGGTTCCTAAACGGGCGAAGAATGTTTCCCAACTTCGTCAAGAGTAAGTATATTTTTGGTTAAATTGTTATTTGTTGGTAGGATAAATTCAGATAAATGCGAAATGCAATTGAACCTTCAACGGAAATCAAGACTTCTAATTTAAAATGCATCCATAGCTCATTAATTCAAATTAGAGGCAGGGGAGGCAGAATCCAAATGAATCGTTTAATTTGATCTAATCAAAACCTTGTTTAAAAATATTAGAGGCAAGACTTCTCGAGTTAGTCCGCCCTGAAAGTCTTTAGTTTTAGTTAGTTAATCATAGTTTGGCTTTTAAGATTCGATCGTAATTTTAGTTCCAGGTAGACGTTAAATACCCCCTGGCATCTAATTTTTCGATTGCTCTCTCCCTTAAATTACAAGAGATTCACAATCAAATTAGCTCAATGATGACCTCGAGTTCCGGTCAGTTTGTGAGTTTTTAGGCTGAGTGAATTATTTAACAACTAGCTTTCAAAGTCTTGTTTTTCACCAAATTTAGGCAATGTAATGTAACGCGTGAGGCGAGCAACGATTCATATCTCAAATCTAGCCATGTTCGTTAATCTCATTTTATGAGTGCACTACGCTGTCTCTGTCTTTTTCAAGATTTATTAGGCGCACGCGTTTGCAAAGCCCATGTCTTTTGCTGCAAGGCATCTGCAGGCATTAATTTCCAAATTAGAACTTTAGGCTGATTATGATTTTAATCTCATCCTCCCTCTTTAATTGAGATTGTAGATCAAATACATAAGAGTCCGAAAAAAATAGGAAGGATAATAAAGAAAAAATCGGCAAGATTAGATAAGAGCACGTTGAGAGTATGATGTCTTGTACATGAGCTCAAGGTTCGTTAGTTAGTTGAGGAAATTAACTCCATATTAGAATCCAAGACTAGGTAAATTATGCATGAGTTATGAGCAAATCAACAATGGTAATAAGCGAGCCGGGGAAGGGTGACGCGTATCCTTTTTAACTGCGGAATTTTGCAAGTGTACGAGTGCGGCCTGTCAGCCCAGCCCAGACGAGTCAAATACCATAAAAAATATTTTACTCGCATGGCTATTGCTGTTTTTCAAGTTCACCACACCTTCCTCCTTCCCATGGAACCGTTCAACAAAATTTTGATATGTACTAAATCATGATACGAACGTAGGTGGAGATTTGCTCAATCCACATCGCTTAATTATTCTAGGGCGCAAATTTTCACAGAATAGCTAGCTTCTCTGCATTGCATATTGCAAGTCCAACTGCTCTCACTAATGTAGCAATCGACAATTTCATTTGGTTGACCCTGAGATAGGTGAACTGGCGAACAAAATTTGCATATTAATCTGAGCGGACTGTGAGTGTGAAAGGTCCTTAGGCCAAAAAGATGAGTTCTAAATAATCATAAACATCAGTGATATGTCGAACGCCTTTTTTTGCATTGGGACGAACAACTCAAATTTGACTATTATTTGGGCATGGGCATTTTCTTTTTCTTGCTGACTCGACGTAAGTCATTCTCAGTTTGCAAACTCATTGCCCTTAGGACTCGTATTCGTATAAACATGAAGAAAATAATTTGTAGTTTAGTTTAGCCTGCCAGATTGTTTTGTGATACTTGTATTTAGCAGGGTGTACAATAGCGAAACTGAATGTCATCATCCTCGTTAGGCTAATTGGGCTTCTTTATAAATTGAAACACCCTTCCGTCTGGTATTTCAAATATCGTTCAAATTCGCTACACTATAATCTGAAATTGATTTTGAAAAAGTATTTGTCACGGATGTTACTCTTACTTTGCATTATGCATTTGGCTAGCGTAGACTGATTGCCGATTTTCAAGTTTTTTTCCTCCCTTGAACACTGCTAAAAGCACCCAACTGTTTGTTGGGTTGTAAAGTCATATTTTGAAGAAAAAAAATCACTCCGAGATTGAATGCAAATCTGATTGCCTGTCTTCTTCCTTCCTTGGGAGTAGACGAGTTGTGTATTGTTTGTTGTAGTTGTAGTTGTAGCCATATATTTGCAATTGCAATGTTGGTGGCTGAAATAAGGTTGTTTCGCCCGGTGTGAAAAACAAGGGGTTTCCCATTTATGGAAATGTTAATGGGTGAGAGGAAAATGTCCGTTAAATTGTAAAATATATTGCTCCATGTTTTTCTGTGCCTCTGGTCTGATCTCTGTAATTTAAGGTAGACTAGAGTTGACCTGGGACTATTTAACATGGTAATCCGTTGATTTAAATAATTTCACGGGTATCAAACGTCTCGTCCTAGTAGTTTTTTATATTCATACCCCGTCTGTCCTGCCCTTTACGAATTGCACTTCAACTTCAAGTTGAACATGAAAAGAAATTCTTTTCAGTTTATGGTTTCGTTTCACTTATTGGATTCTTCCTCCAGGAGAGAAGGATTTGTAACGCACCATAGTTCTATTCAAAAAGTACAAGGATGAGAGTACCTTTGAGCAAAAGGGATTTTGAGTTGGTTGATATAAAATAGAAAACAAAAACCTGTTTTTTTGGTTTGGACGACGATGAAGGATGTGGATGTGTAAGAGCAATGGCAATGGCAATGTTAAAGAAGGACTAGTTGGAGCGTAGCTGCCTCTCATCCTTATGTATGTATGTAATGTAATGTAATTGTAATTAAAATCTTATCTCAGTCACAACTTACAAGGGGTAAGGAGTGTAGACTACCTACAATTTACTCACTCGTGCATGCCATGGATGGACTCCATAATAGTTAGGCAGAAGAACTCAGGCAAGGCAAGGCAATGCAATGCCAGGCAGGCTGGTAGACTGACTGAGTAAAAAATAAATGTAAAGTAAATGGAATGTAACGCATGCTTAATAAAATATTATTGAGCCTTTTGCTTTGCTTTTGCTCTTAACAATGAACAATGTAATGCACGAATTGAGTGAGTGAGTGAGTGCGTACAAAGTACAAAGAATTTGTTTTTTGGATGAAGTTTCCTTCCGTTTCAAAGCAAGCGTAGAATATAAATTAAATATGAAATAAAATAAAAATGGAATAGAATAATCATTTCTACTTGCATGGATTCTTTTTGATAAAGTAAGAAATAAATACAGGATAAGGATTCTTTCCGTGGGAGGGAGGCAAGAGAAGAATGAGAATTACTTTGGAATCCTCATGTAAAGCTAGGCTAGCTTAGGGTTAGAATTTTTTTTTGTTGATGTCGGCCGGGAGCATTTAGCACATTCGTGCAATTGCGGATAATCCGTGCATATCGATGTCGAAAGTTCGTGAGCCTGTGTAAAAAATGAAATGAGATTTAAAATGGGAGGATAACCTTGACCGTAAGGGAGATGATGATGTCGAATAGAAGGTCGCAAAAGTTCAACTACCATGTTTACACATTAAGAAGAATTAACATTATGGTTTCGGAAGTCTTTGTTGTCATTTTTAAAATTTTGTCTTCCCTTGTTTATGAGAAACTTAACCCAAGTTGACCTTCCATGTACTTCAGCTTAGTTTCCATTTGTCCCTTAAGTTTTTTCTCTAGACAACATTATTTTGAATAGCCAACAACCGTGTCGTATTCATGATCATTTTGATTATGATATTACACTAAGGGATGGGAAGCAAGGGTCTTTTGAGCAGAGGGTTTAGACCAAAGTCTTTCTTGAGTCGAGTCTTAATGATTAAGATGAGTTTGAAGGGGAGAAATATTTTTACGACTTACGAGGAGCAGGGAGAGAGTGAATTAACAACCATGGTAGATGTAATAATACGACATAGACATGCAGTTGAGGAGTATAAAATACAAACGCGTTAATGTATTAGCCTTAAAAGCCACTTACATTGTACATTGGATTTCAGTGGTTGGTTCCTTGGTTTGGCATGACATGGGAGTAGAATGAGAACCTTAGCTGGCTTCCTTTCCTACCCGCTTTGCCGCAATGCTTAATACAATGCAGTAGAATAATTGCTTTGAATAAGTTGCATGGATGGGCTATAAGGCGAATAAAATAGTAATCGTGGTTATAAAAGGAAGTAGGAATAGGAATGTTGGTCCAAATAAGGTAAGTCTAATGCAAATACACATACAATCCTTGCTCACTCAATCCTCAATACAATTCAAAGGCCCTCCTGTCTTAATTGTAGCTATAAGCTTAACCAAAACTTTCCTAAGGCTGGGAATTCAAACAAAAAAATTTTCAAAAGGGGAGGGCTCAAGGTATGAATTTGGGATTTGGTTGCGCTTTTAGTCTGAAAATTCAGAGCTGACAATATTACTTTTTGTATCACCACATAATCTTTCCTTGCAAAAGTTCTGTTTTTCCGCAGCAGCGGACATAATACAGAGCCAAGCGTAACGTTAAGAATCTAAAATTACATTGTAGAAATAAATTAATAAAATTGCGCAATTATATTGTAGCATATAAATAGTAAATGTAGTCAGGAGCGAGCAGGAAATTTAAATAAGTAATACAAATGTGGTTTATGGTTACACTTCCTTAAAATGCAACCTATTTGCGCATTTTTATTTCATAGTTGCTAAATTCCCGTATCCAACTCACTTTTAAATTAAAATATGACAGTTAATTTGGAAACGTGTTAAATATAAATATCGGGTGAGTACACTACACTAAATTTTTGTCAACGCACACGCACAGCAGGGAATGAAAGTAACGGGCAGAATAGAATGACTTATTTACCAGCTTCAATGGCAAAATTCGGTTGTTAGTTTTCCTACTGTCGCATTGCATACATCCGTTTAGATTTCACTTCCATGTTACAATGAGTGTACAGTGTACACGCTGGTCGTTTGTATGCGGGCTTTAATAGGAGTAAAGAGTAGAAAAGCTAGCTAAAACTTGAAGAGGCGCTTCGTCGACACATTGATCGCATAAGACATTAGAGAAGGAAATAAATTAATTAGAGATTCGATTACACGCTCAAGTAAACACGTTTCGTCTCGGATCGAACTTTGCAATAAGAGCTTGAGAAGAAAAGCAAAGGATCTTCTTTAATATTTACGAGGGTTGAAGGCAACAGCACTAGCAGCGTTGTGATTATGTGTACATTGCACTACGCGGTGGACTATCACATTCCCTTACAAACTTTAGCTCTACTCACACACACCACACGCATAGGATGTTCTATGGATGAAATCGACACACTACTCTGGCCAGGAACATGAACATGAAGTATTTGTGGGAAGAATGGAAGGAATGGTGAAGGAAACTAAACCAGCGACGGAAGGTAAAAAAACTAAGAAAATGAAAAGAGATTCCCCTTCCTTGCTCTCTTAGTTTCTGCCTTCTGTTAGTTTTGAGGTTTTTCTTCTAGACATTTTAGCACTCAAAATGGAATTTTTAGAAATTGCCCTGGGTTATTTTCCATTCACAATTATTCACAATTATTTATTTTTGATATTTTCCAGTTTTGTTACGTTTCTCATTTCAACCGACGAGAGTTTAAGTTAGTAGAGAAAAACTGGATTTCGGCTAATTGCCTGCAAACTGAGCTGACTCTGACTAAAGAACCATATCTCCCACACAGACAGGCATTGCTATCAGTTTTCTTATCATGAAGCACGATTCGTTCGAAATCCTCTTGATCCGGTTCTCGGAGCTTGAGTTTAGTTTGTACATTTTAGATTGGACGGACGGAACTCAAAGTGTTATTCTTACTACTCTGATTTCCGTGCATCCCATCGTCTGTCCTCATTAGGAACCTTCAACAACTCTAATGAAGAGTAAATTTTAATGTGAGGCATCGGCGTGGCGCCCCAGACAGAATGAGAGAGATAGCTTTAACGACGACTCCCTGACTGAGGAATCACAGCGCGCAGTGCAATGCAGTGCGGTGAATCTTATTTGAGATCATAGGAACCGCCGCCGCATAGGAAATTATAGGTGAGAGATGGAATGGAATGTATTCAAGGGTTGGAGGCAATCAATGCAAAATTCATTGCTCTTCTGCTGTGTTCCAATTGAATGACTCGATCTTGCTTTAATTCCCTCACTGTCTGTGTGTGACTGTGATGTGACTGAGCAATTCCATTTATTAGACTTTATATCTGCCATCGTCACATGACAGCATAGCACTAGAGACAATCGTAACAAAAACAGTAAAAGAAAAACGACACCTTGCTTACTTTGTTTCTGACGGATGTTACTGTACATTAGATTGGAGCCCAACTCAGAGAACTGCATTGCATTGCGTTGCGTTCCATGTCCGTGATACTACGATGACAATAACAAATATATAATAGATAATAATGATGACAATAGGGAAGGATAGGAGAGACAGACAGATCACAAATGTAGAGAGAGAGTAGTAGAATGTCAATGCATAGATTCCACACTAGCACTACGACTGACTCTACAACTAGGAACATTATATTTTTATGAAATTGCCATTGGCTCCCATTGTTCATTTAGCTACGGCTCCTGCAACAATGCAAAGGAACATTATATCCTGCCATTGTACAATTTGTGTATTCTAACATGTACGCATGAATGAAATAATAATGAATGAGTCCACAAGATCAATAACTTGGATTTGCATACAAGGAATGAAACTGCTATTCAGTTTCAGCTTTAGCTCAGCTCAGCGTGTAGGTCGGATTGGAGAGACGAGACAAGTTCTCGGAGATATATCAAAATCTCTAATTGCAATTGCATGCAATGTTAGTATTCAATGCAACAATGCTTCAGACAGGCTCGCAGGTCGTGAAGAAGATTTAAATTAGGAGTTCGTTTGTCTGCAAGCCACTGTCCTGCCAGGCGGTCGCGGTCGGTCAGAGTCAGAGTCGAACTGACGATGGTAATGGTAAGAAAATTCAGCAAAATAAAATACAAAAACCTATGGATGGACGATTCACCATGGAGGTCATCGTCGTCATAATATTAATGATTTACAGTTTCAAAGATAAAATCCTCTTTTAACGTATAAAAATAGCAAAAATGCATAATTTGATTGAAAGCATTACAATTTGTGAAAAAAATTGAATGGAAAGTAAAATCTTCAGATGAGTTTCAGCAATTTTTCCTTGCAGGTCTACAAAAACTTATGCCAGCGACTTCAACAACAAATAAAATAAAATTCAACACTTGTTCTCATCATCGTTGTTACTCATTTTGATTTAACATTGAGTGGTTGTGCGTTGTTTGTATGAATGTTGAATCTACAAAAAATAATTAAAAAATTAATAAAAAATAAAATGCAATTAATATTGAAATAAAAAGTACGAAATTTGAATTTATTATGACTGTGCTTGAATGTGTGTCAATGGGTAGTAATAAGGAAGGATCTATTCTTGTCATTTGGTTAACCTTGAAACTTGGTGCATCAGCAGCAGCAGCAGCTTTGAACTTGACTCTGGGCTGGAAGGAAAAGCAAAAGCAAGCAACCCGGGATTTTCACTGCCTGCTACAAGCTAAAGGAGAAAGTACCTAAATGCATCGCATTCACTGGTATGGATTTCATTCACAAGGATAGTTTTTAGTGAACGGGGGTCTCCCACCTCCTTTTGTCCCTACTACGTCCGTACGTACGTACGCGACGCGTACGAGAAGTTGTGGAAGAGTCCATCCGGGATGAATGGGGCAGGGGAAGGAGGTTCAAGGTCATTGGTAGAATCCTGGGCTGCGGCATGGGCATGGGGGTCGACGTCGGGCTAGGTTCCTCTCCTCTTGCCCCCATGCACAATGAGCTCTTCCTACTCCCAGCCCCCACTACGCACGCTTGGCCAAGGAGTGGAAATAGTATTTGAGTATTTGACTCAGTCCACGGAGCGAGAACCGGCTCAGTGTTCAGTACGATACGGAAGAGGAAAGTCACGTCGTTCCCGACAGATAGGAAAGTTTGGAAACCGGTGCCCCGATCCATGCCATTGCCATACTACATACACATACAGCAGCAGGAGCAACAATAATTCCGATAGACTGACCCCATCACTAGATTATAGAACCCCGTCTATAAATCCAATACACGGCCAGAACCAAACCCTCAGTCTTATCCTTCACTTTGGACAGACAACAACAACCAGCTAGCTAAAATTAACTAAAGTCAAAATTATCCAGTGCCCATTAACACACACACACACACTCAGTCAGTCAGTCATTTCAAAATAGCAGAAAAATCCAAAATTTCAAATTACCCCAGTTTACATACAAATTCAAAAAACCGATTTCGGAGATTTTAGACAACCGGGAGGGCAGTTTTGAAATTTTGAAAAGTAAGGAGCGGGCTGAAAATAACAAAGAAAGTCGACTCACCCTCGTCTGCTCTGCTCTCAATTCCTTTGTCTTTGTTCATCCTCGTCTTCACTTCACTTCACTTCGTCTTTTCTCCTGAGTAAATTGTGACGAGTGAATTTTTATTGTGTGTACACTTCTTGAGTTACTTTGGATTTTGTGGAAAATAGTCAAATCTGACTTGATCGAGTGAAAGTTGAAAAATTCTTATTCAAAAAGTCAAATTTTGGAATTTTGTAAGACTTGCTGATTCTGATTCAGACTTTTTGAAGAAAAGCGAACATTTCTTGAACTTTACCCACCGTCGCCGAAATTGTGACAAATTCCAAATTCTTCACTTTTATCAAGATTTCATCAAAAATCTTGAATTTTGAATAACTTCCTTTTTGCTGCAGCATTAAGAGAATTGAATCAGAGATTCGAAAAAAGACTTTTTGAATGACAATTATTAATTATACTTCTAATTAAGTTATCATTGACAAGAAAATCAACGGATTACCTGAAAAGTACCTCATCAAAGCCAGCCAGCCAGCCAGGAGGCGAATTAACAAAAACTGCTAAATTCCATTTCCAACCAAAAGCACAAAGTCAAATCAAGTCATTTTTTTGAAAACGTCTTGAAAAGAAGTTTTTGATTTGTTCAACTTCCAACCAAGGAATTGTGTGTTTTTTGAGATTGCCAAAAAACATCCTAAGCCAAGCAAGCAGCGGCAGTCACGGAAGAAGAAAAGAAAGGAAGAATCTGTGGCCCTTATTAACTTTAGTCAATCAAATTATAAGAGGATATATAATTTGACTCAATTTAGCTCAAGTCTTACATAACTGAGTCTACTAGCCAGTGGAGGAGCAGAGCCTTACTTAGTTAACTAAAACCCACCGCCATCTCGTCAAGTCAACTCATCGTCATCCTTTGACAAATTACTTCACAACTAGAAAATAAATTGTGAATCAAGAGAAGTAATTCATTTACTACTACACTACTGCCTGCTCCCCTTGATATTTGATATTCTTTGAAAAGAGTGGATTTCCTGCCTGCTGTCTTGCCTACAACAAGCTGAGCGAATATTATTGAACATTGTGTGCTGAAGTCATCCTTCGTCAAGATTTGTGTATTCCGAACGTTGACCTGTTTTGCTTGCTTGTGAGTGAAGACTACAACACTACGTCGACCAACATTTGCAATATCCAACCATACGTACGTGTACTCACAATTTTTGCATTTGGTTTCCCACAGAAGAAGAGCTACAAAGAGACAGATTGGGTTATGTGAACTACTTTTATCTGCATTCATAAATAAATAACAGACTCGTCTCTACTTCTCCTGTCCTGTGTTACACGTACAAGAGGAAGACGAACGAATCTGCATCAGCCAGCCAGCCCCAGATTCAAGATACGAACGAACGAACGGATTTACGTAATTCGAAGGAGATATCAAAAACTCAACATCAACTGTACTTTTGACTGCAATCACAATCTTGTGAAAAATAGAAAACCATTGCAGCTGCAGGAAGGAAGAATTTTGCAAAAACTAAGTTGTCACCTCATCTTGTTCCACCAGAACAAAATTTAAACTTCCTTTCCCCCTTGTGACATTTTCTTTGAAAACTTTGTGGTGGTTATTGAACTTAAGAATAGAACTTGGAGTTTAATCTGGATTAGAAATTATAGTCTCTTCTCTGCAAAAGAAAATCCTTCCATCACATCAGTCATGCCGTCTACCACATCATCAACGTCATTGATGGTGGTGGATTGCTAAGCTAAAAGTAGACGAAAAACCAAACGCTCCTTTTATTCCAAGAAGAATTCCAATCGAGAGTTGAAGAGGATTTATTCATTCGGAGGAGGAAATAATATAATGCTCAGATTCTTGACTCATAAATTGAGGACACAGTCATTGAACGAAGAAGAAGAACCAAATATTGAAAAGGTAAGAAAAATATTATTCAATTCAATTTTAATACCATACCTTGTTAAGGTCTGGGAGTCTATAAATTTTAGATAAGCTTACTTGGTATTTTTTGAAGTCAAGTCGCTAAGCACGCATAAATAAGGGTAGTGTAGCCTTCAAAGTAGAAATTCTAGGAATAATGACTGCTAAGTTTAATTATCAACAATATTCAAGAATTCAGTGAAGAATTTTCATAAAATCCAATATTCTTGTTTTTTAGAAAAATAGTGAAAGAATATTCTATATATATATGCTATTTGTTTTAATATTTTACGTTGAGTTAGCGTTAGTATTTTTCTATTGGTCAGTCTCTGAACATTGGACGGTCATAAAATATTTTGTAAGGTACTTGAAGTTGAAATGCATTTTTACATCAAAATAGAAAACACGGTGATATGTATATAGAGGTATCTCGTATAGTTGTAGTACTAGTACTTTTCCTAATAGTACTCTCAGTCAGCTCACTTGACTTGACTTTTTGCATTTCGTCATAAACCGTATTCCAATTCTATTCTAACCAGCTGGTTTCAAGTAGTTTAGTTTTAGTTGACTCAATTATTAGATTGGCATTGGCGTAAAACTTTAAATTCGATTCTGCCTGCCCGCTTAAGCCTAAGCCTGTGCCTATCACAATGCTGAAAAGTGCAATGGACTTTACTTTACAATTTAATTTTAGGTGTCTGATAAAATTAAATTGCACGACTATTCGGTTCGATCAATCATACATTATATTATATTGTAGTCAATTCTAGTATAAAGCAAAGTACATAGGTTCAGGTAAAGGATAAGTGGTCCCATCCCATCTGGTTTGGTTTAGCTAGCTGATAACATTTCGATAAGAAGGATTGCCATTGCCTGTGTGCTCTGCTCTGCCAATGACTAGTGATTATTTTATTTTATTACATTTTACGATCACTCAGCTCGTAGTAATATGGAAAAATTGAAATTTAATTGAATTTGAAATGACGTTGACGTACACATTTATTGCATTGCAATTACCTTTGCGATTAGGTTGGAATTCAATTTTTTAAAAGGACGCTTATATTTTTTTCTTCAAAAAAATGTTAGACCCCCTCTTGGAGTGTATAATTGAAACGTGCTGGGCTGAGTGATTTTAAATCAGGAGTGTACAAACAAACAGAGCATGACATTGTGTTTGTGTGCTATGCTCTGCGCTCGCATTGCGTAATTTCATAAAACATATTTAATGAGCTTGTAGCTGCGGAGCATAAGCATAGGATTGCGTTGTAAGTTACATATCATAAATTCTGGGCAAGGAAAAGCAAAGCCAAGCGTATAAACATCTTGGTCTATCTTTAAGCCAACCTTATTTCTATATGCTTCTATTCAAGAAGAGTCATCCGATACATACAAATAACTTTAAGTACAGCACAGAATTTTTTTATCACAACACGATTCACCCTAAGCCAAGCCTGCGTCAGCGTGTGATATTCGTTGATCGTTAAAGTCGAGCAAGCGAGCGAGGAGTTTAATAACAAAAAAAAAACTTCAATTATGAAATGTAGCAAGCAAGTTGTGATCTGGAATTTACTAGTTGTAGTAAGTGTAATGGTGGTGGGTCCCATCCCAGGTATTGATTAGAGTTAGAGCGAGGAGCTGATTCCTCGGTTTAGACAGGCATTAGGGTTGTGGAGTTGTTTAAAATGTATCACGACTTGAGGACGTGTTAGTTTTCCGAACCGCACCGCTTAGCTTTAGCTGTTTTAAGCACTACTCAGTCCGGGTATTTTTTATGGAGTGTGAGTTGAGTGAGTGTTGGGTTATGTATGGAGCCACACGTATTGTTGTCGCCTTGTCTCATTTCAACGTGTCACTTGCTACATTAATCCTAAACCTATAAAATTAAGTGTATTGGTTCCCCGTCCCTGTCATGTCATAAAGACGTCAGTATAAATTCTAGGATGCCTTAGCCAACTTCCCTGTCCTGTCATCATAATATCATCTCTCCCATTCCCATTTAGTTTTTATCATGTGCTTGTGCCATCCTGTTTTCCTGTCACTGATTCTTGAGTTCTATGCTATTACTATTCACTAGAGTATAAGGATATGGGTATAAAAGGGTTACGTCTCCTCCTCTATGAATCCATGCATGTGCATAGCTTTGGTATGTAAATAAGAGCTCATCAAATTTGCTAAGTACCCGTCGTATTTATAATAATATGTGCGAAGATGAGAAGAGAGAAAAGCCGGGTTGGGCCATGGAATGAAATGGCTTGTACAGCACATTGCAGTTGGTCGGGAGTAGTTTCTGTAGCCAAAGGCTTGTAAAACTAAATTCTGATGGAATCTAAAATTCCTCCAGGGAATTGGCCTCATAGCCCTATGGTAGTGCCGGGATGGGCATGGACGGGAGTACCGCCGCTCCCGGTTCGATTATGAAGTAAAAGCTGAGCTCAAACTCTCAACTCATCCAACTTCTTTTTCTCCTGCTCCGTTATGAACTGGCACCATTTAGAAAACCTATTTTAAGAACGATTCCGAATAACTTTTGCATCCCGGTTCTCTACGCCGCTGTCTTGGCATGGATGGATATATCCAAATACTCAGCTTGGTTGCTGCACGCTATGGCTTCAATGAAATGAAATCCAATGGCAATGGCTGCCATATGTGAACTCAAATCACATCAGGAAATTGAATTTAGAAAAAAAAAACGGGGAGAACGGGTGAAATTGAATGGATTCATAGTATTTTGAATTTTTTCTTAAATATTCGGCATCGGCTTGTTTTGCCAAGGTTCAAGGGCGCAAGAGGTTAGAGATTTTCATAATTTGGTCGTATGTTTATTACACCAAAGTACAAATGCCGAAATGACAAGATCTGATTATTTTGAAAAGTCGACTCGACGTTAAACAAGTTGGTTTGAAAAGTTGAAAAACTAAATCAACAACTTAATTCTTATTTTATTCTTGAGCCCTAAATTGACAAACTCTGTTTATGGGCAAAGAGTAATATTGCCATATTGAGTCTTGAGTTTACTTTGTAAGCATCTGCTTGACTTTAGCTAACGTTACGTTAGTTTTACGTGGCTAAGATGAGAGAACCAGAAAAACACGCTATGACTGGACGGCAATTGCAGCAATGGCATAAATGGACTCGTCAAACCTGTCCGTTCTTCCAACCGTAATCTCAGCGCTGCTCCACGAATGGCGAATGATTTGCTTCCATGGCTTTAGCTTTGGCTCAGCTTAGCTTTGAACTGTGACTGTTGAATTGATAATTTCACCGCTATTTGGGAAAACATGAGTGATTTAAATGTATTTAGTCATTCCATTTTATTCTCTCATAACACCAAGTAAAGTCAATGCATATGATACATGTCTTTTTCCCCTTTGGAATAATTAGGACCTTGTTTAGAAGGTACTGGCGAGGATCTTCAACCCTTTTTATTATTATTTGCAACTCTCAGCATTAATGAACCAATTTTCTGGTTTCCTTATCTCCCTCGTTTGCTTGGCTATGGGTTTTGGCTGGTTCTGATATTATTGCAATTGCTCCGCTAACGAGGGGCTCGCTTCACTTAAAACCCTGTGTCAATTTATGTTTTTCATTTTCTCCCCATTATTTATGCAATTTGCTATGGTTGATCAGATAGCCCTGGGTATGGTTTGCCCTGGCCCGTGGAAGGGTTGAAGCTGATGGCTGATTTGAACTGGGCTGACCCTATCACCACTCCAAGGAAGCCGATAAACCCTGACTACTTTTGCCATTGAATGGGAATGCAATGCAGTGGAGTTGCTATAATATTATACAGTGCAGATCTCTCCATCCCATCACATATAGTTCCTCTTTTCTATACAAAATTGCAAGAGTCGATTGGGGTTGTGTTATTTGAAAATTGCTAAATGCACCATTCGCTCTGTTGGGTCTTGCCATTTATTCCCCAGGCCGCCGCCTTTGCACATCAGAACTAGAAGGGTTGTATGTAGTCCTTTGAAAGAAACCCATAAATAAATGTTGGGAGTAGTACAGAGTACAGCACAGCTAGCTATAGGATCCCTGGCAATGGCAATGGCAGAGGCAGGAGGGCAATTTATATCTCATCGGACCAAACTACCCGCCATAGTAATGTTATCGGGTTCGTAGAGTTTGAGAGTGCAAGTGTTTTGCTCTCTCTCTCTCCAATTCCAATCCAACCAGCTGGAGAGGAATGGAATAGATGGATGGAATAAATACCATTGCAATTTACACTCGACGGACGAAATAGAAATTGCATGGCATTGCATTCAACTGAGCTAGGGGCTGGCGTCATTCATGTTGTTGATGATGGATGATGGTTTTTTAGCATTAGGTTTTAGAAGTAGTAGCTGCTGGATGGAATTGGAAGGGTTTTGAACATGTCATGTGTGAATTTACAAATAATTAAAATGTTATCTTCACTCGCCAATGCAGTTCAACCAAGGTACATAGGTTCGACTTATGCATAAACGGATAAAAATTATTCAGCGATGCCGTGCGGTTAGGGTGATCTCACTACTGACCACAACCCGTTGACTTCACTCTGTATCAAATTACGTCGGTCTAATGTCTGAGGCTGACTATGTGACTACCCTGCCAGCCAATTAGTTTTCTTGAGGAGGGTAATAAAAATTGGGAAAAAAAAATTGAAATTCAATATTACATTTATTTTTTGGGTTATTGGCTCCACCCTCTCATGTGTAATCCTGGTAACGCCACTTGACTCCAGAGAGCCACGCAGACTGGGAATGAAATGTTATCAATACGGTTGCAGATTCCGTGCACTCCCATTAAAATATGAAGAATGGCAGACATTGGCAGAGGCAGAGCAGAGCAGATATTATATTACACATATATTACATATTACACAAGTTCCTTCGTCCTGCCTGCCTGCATCTTCACCTTACCACCCAAAACCCATTAGATGCGATGTCATGGTTTCCTCAAATTAAATTGAAACTAGAGCCGAGTCAGCTATGGCTCGATATGGAATATTCCACCAGGACTAGACTAACTATGGATAAAGTGCTCGTGTCTTGCCCTCACCTCAAAATAACATAATAGTGAAACAGTTGAAGTTAAACCCAAGCATCAATTCAATTCATCTGCCATCGGATCCATCCAATTCCAAGGTATGAATTATAATCAAGGCAACATAAAGAATTGAATGTGTAGGCATAACAGTAGAACAGTTAAGTTACGCAGGCAAAAAGGGTTTGACAGAATTGACGAACTGGGTTATGCCTGTCAGCCAGCCAGCCATCCATCCTACGTAGTAGTAGTAGCAGCAAAACAGTTGTAGTAAAATAACAGTACATTATGTCGTCCTTCTCTTACTACTTACTACTGCTCGTTTTCTTATTTCTTTGTATATACTAAGGCCTAGCCTAGAACAGTACAGTAGTTTGGTTTACGATATGATTATGTTTTGTCTGTTGTTCTGGGTTCTGGGGCCCTCCTAACATTTAAGTTAGTCATCAGACGTAAAACGACCGATCGACCTACTCATCAGTTATTTTTTTATTTTACAAACTTGCTACCTGAAAATTGCAAAGGCAAAGGCAAATGCTATGCGTCCATGTGATGGTGAGTCTGCTCACACATTAAAGAAGTCTAAATGGAAAGGGTTATGGTTATGACATGACATGTTATGGCTTAGACGGGGTAAGCAACATTGCACCGCACTTGGACTTGTATTCATATTCACATTCACACAAGTAGGAGTAATTCGACGGATTTACAATTTACTACTAGCAAAAGAGAGAAATGAAACTCAACACGTTGAGTACATAGTGCATGAGGATTACCTTTGGCATTTAGCTTTAGCTTTGGCTATTGGACTCCGTTAAAAGAGCTGTTAATTTATTGTAGCACGAAATCATGAGTTGATCCCACAAGCTACACAACACAGCGTAGGGTTCTTGGTTCTCAGGTTACAATTTGCGGCCTTTGAAGCAAAAGAGTTATGCCGTGAGATGAGATGAGATGAGATATGCCAATGCCAAGACATAAAAGTTTTTAAATATTTATTACACGACAGAAATTTTAGAAGGTTAGGTTGTTATGTCATGTTTTTCAGCAGCTGGGCTGACCAATGCTAAATTCCCCGGCTGAACCGAGCGACCGACTAGTTGAGATGAAAATGAGATGAGGCTCAATTAGTAAAGGGCACGGCACAGTGTGGTGTCAGCATTCATATAAAATATTGCATGGCAAAAAGTTGCAAGAAGAAGCAGTGTATTGTTTCGTTGTCCTTTAAATGCTGGTTGTTCCTCCTGTAGATTTATATAAGATTAGACATAGACTACTACAAGGTTGAGAAGTTGGCTGGCTCTTCTGATGTGCTGGCTTTGCTCTGCTCTGCTACGTGTATGTGGATGCGTTTTTGGAATGGATGGCTCAGCTGCCATTCCAAGTGCAAGTGCCAGTGCCAGCCAACCAGTCACCTATGCATTATGCTCGGGCAAAATAATAGATTGCATGCGTATTACAATTTTATTGCGCTAGAACAAGGGATCGTTTTGATTGAAGAGTATGTGAGTACAATGACTGCCATGCAATGCACAGAACTGGCAGGCAGGCGATGGCAATGGCAATTTTATATTACTCCTGATGATGGGTAGTAGAAAGCTGTTTGGCCACTCCTGCAAGCTGACTGACTGACTATTGTAAAAGGAATTGCTAATAGTTTCAATGTTTTAAGCAGAATGATGAGATGAGATGAGGTACGCACTACCTTGTACAAGGGAATGAAATGAGTTGAGGTGCTGAGATTTAAATTGAAGGAAATTAACTCTACATTAGAATCAGAACAAGTCAGTCGTCAAGTCACTTTAATTTCTTTATGTATGCACTTTAGTGGTAGCAGAGGAAAAGATTCCATTGTAGAACTTTGAAAAAAGGTGAGAGCAAGGACAGCGGCACTTTAGCTGATGATGATGGTTGATTTCTAATTGTCGTTGTTGTTCAATTGGAGACAAAAGTACCAGACTAGAACGAGAGACGAGGCGACAGAGATGTTCTCGCTCTGCTCTCCTCCTGTCCTGACTGAGGTACAAAATGATCAAGAAGAAAAATTAAATTAACGACTATTACATTACATTGAAAATATTAGAGAACATTTATCATTGTCATCTCATCTGGTCGAAAGTCCAGTCTTGCACAGCATCATATCCCAAGTTCACCATCTCAGATAGGAAATTTGTTATTTTATTATGGTCAGGTCACGAAAATGGTATTATTATTGTTATTTGGATGGGCCAACGGTATTTGATGGCAATGCTGCTGCTTCTCTTAACCATACAGCAAACTGCATATTATTTCATAAGACTGCTTACTTAGCTTTTGCTTGCTGTTGCCCACTCGTCCGGTTCTTCGGTACGGTAGCAAAGTCAAAGTTTACTTTACTTTTCTTGTCTACTTGAGCAACTTGAGCTGAGCTATGATGATGAAGGAACCACAAGTCGTTTTCGTCTTTGTCTTTGTCTTTTTTCACAAAGTTCGTCAGTCTTTGGGTTTGCTTGCTGCCATTGCCATTGCCATAGTAGGCGTGTCGGTCAAATGTGAAGTCGAGTGAAAAATAGAGCCTTATTCCACAGCCACTTCCATTCCAACAACTCCTTGTGATCCTTTTGCAGCAATGTCAAAGGGAGAAGAAGTAAAGACTTGTAAGTTCAACTACCACCATGGCCACTACTCCCTATACAATGGGTAATTAGATTTCCGTGGTAATCATTTTAGTAAAGCACTTGAGGGATTTCCATTCTTTAACTTTTTTCAAACAAGGAGCAAGAGGAGGAACAGGAAAAAAAATTGAAGAAGTTTGGAAGAAAATAAATTGCATTGCTTCATGAGAGAAGAGGGATAAATTGCTTAGTGGCAGTGGCTGCTCTACTTCTACTTTACTTAGCCCAAACCTTCCTTGCCTTTGCCTCTCTGACTGGGAAAGGTATTTGGTATTTGTTTAGCTTTATCGACCCAAGAACCAGAAGCAAGGAAAAATAAGCAGCCGGCAAGTGAACCTTTAGTTTATTCTACGTTTTTTTCTTCTTTTTTCCTCTTCTTCTAGAAAACTAGGAGTAGAACTAGGGGTTCCTTCCCTAGATTCTAGAAACATTGGTCCTCTTGACCGCGCTGTGTTTCGTTCAAGCAGCAGTGGCATACATAGGCAGGGGCATAATAGATTAGTTTGTGTTAAGGCAATCTACCTCCCTTTTGCTTCTACCAGGCAAGACCGGGTTTTTCTTCATCTCCCGGGTCAGATCATGACTATTTGGATTGGAAAGACCGGTTGCCACATGCTAGCTCCATGGCTCCGGAGCGAGCAGGTTTCTCACATGGTCACCCAGCAGGTAGGCTAGCTACTCTGTTCAGGTTTGACTTGGCTCAAGTCTCCTGAAAATTGAGAGTTAGGTTAAGGACAGAAGTATGTGAGAGTTTTAGAAGAAGAGATAGGCAACGAGGGAGGTTTTTCAGGTGATAATCTTATAAAAAGTTCTTATTGAGCCTAATTTCTAATTTCTTGAGATATTCTTTGCTCTCTCTTACGAACAACTCGTGACCATTCCTTGTGCCAAGTGAAAGAGCGGGTAGATTGCCGGGTAGAACCGGCTTGAGTGCTCTAGGTCTTTTCTAGGACGACCTTATATTACTCGTTTGCTTCTTGCTTACTTTACTCATGCTTTCTCATGGATAGTGGTAGCCCTACAGTGACTTGGTGTGGCAGTATCTCACTTATAGTAAAACTAGAAGTTATAAGGAGTAAAGTAAAGAAGAGAGCTGAGGCTGCATTTATCGATTGGGTCTTTTAATGCTCTTCAGCACATCACGGTTACTTTGCTGGAGCTCTTTTAGGCTCAGAAATTGTAAAGGTAGTCAAAGGACTTAACGTCGTCCTTGCTTTGCTTTTGCTTACTTTATGAGTAAATCCGTGAATGTGTACTTGCCGCTGAGTATGGAATAGATGTGTGAGACGGGACGGGAGACAAGGTCTTTGTTAGTTCAACAACATCAGGTTTTTAGTGACTAAAGGATTCCTTCAACTAAAATGGTTTCAAGATTGCCACACCTCGGACGGGCGCCGATTAAATGGTGTTAATCTCAGGAGTGATTGCAATTCTATTGAATTGACAAGCTTAACATAACGTTCGTTTCCTTGCTTGGATGTTTGGAATGAATTGTGGATTGTGGATTAGCTCCGTCTGTCCTTCTTTTGAGTCTTGATACAAGAAGTGTCTTGTCTTGCGGATATGTGAGAACAATACGCACGCGCAGTTAACGTAATGCCAAGTTGACGTATCCGCTTTACTGGTCATTGCCACTAACATAATATTTTCAGATTATTTGGAAGTCCAGGATATAGGCTAAGGTTGGTATTGGTATTCAAATTCAGTATAAAGCACTGGACGCTTTTAAATATTTAATCTTGACTTTCTGAAATTACCGGTATCGCCAGGAATATAAATCGTTTCCTGTTTTGAACTGAAAGCGATACTAAACGAGGGCATGATTCTTTTGCTGAGAGTAAGAGGTGAATAAACCAAACTTACGATAGATATTAACTCCATTTACTTTCCATTTCATTTGATTGAAGAGTCAAGAAGTCATTGAGAGCTGTAAAAAGTCAGTCTACGATATCGCGAGGTTGAAGGCTGATAAAATGTCAAAGTCTTCTCTTTCTCTGTCGTTCTTTCCCTTCCTCTTCCTCCTGAGAATTCTCTCTGGTCTTGACTTCCATTGTGTGTGATCCTACTTTCTAACCCTTAACTCGCTCGACTCCTAGAATCTAGAATGTAGAAGAAGCTAACGTTTTGGAGTTTCCTAGCCCTCGCCTCGTGAGATATGGAGCTGTGGGATATCCTCCAGTGGTGTACACTACAGTACAGGACACACTCGTCGTTGCATGGATGGTATGTGTGGACTTGATGTATAATACAGGAAGCTGTCTCCTAGCTGAAGCTGGCTTCTGCAAAGCATCTCATGATGAATTTATGTACCTTACCTTATACTTTAGTCGAAAGAAGAAGTAGAGGAAGAGTTAAACTTGGATGATGGTGTACTACAGGCAGGGTTGGGCGAGGCAGGAAGAAAACCTTTGGTTGCCAAAGTCTTTTTAGGATTTTAGAGAACCACTATGCGTGCTTAGCTTTAGCTTTAGTTTGATAGAACTGGGAACTAGAACCCTAGATAGAATAAGATCCGCATGCCATGCCATGATGGGTTGGACTTGGGACTGCATTTAATTCCCATTTTGACTCGTTTTCTTTACTAGGCTCAAGAAGACCACGACTCTGGGACCGAGTCTGACGACGAGAGCGGAAATACGAACGGCTTTGTGGAAGAACATAACAGTAAGTCTTGTTTTGTGACTCTTCCGCGCGCTGCTCCTTACTTCCAATGTCTTATACATTGTATAACGACCGGCGTCTGTAAAAATACTGACACAGTCACCCCTAATGGTCTTAAGTCTTAGCTGAGCTAAGCCAAACGCGTAGCTTAGGTCATGCCAATGGGGACAAAAAATGTCCAATCCTGGATTCAATCGGAAATGAGAGTTGGAATGTGGCGAATTTCCGGCATATATACATTGACGTTAGTCGGGTATGTCACTAGGGGTAATTCCATCAGAATTGTCCAGTGGCTATGGTCACTCTGAAAAGACAAGTCAAGGTCAGGTAATATAGCACTGCGAACGCGATAAATTCAAATTGTCGCTCTGAAGAATTATTTCCGGGTACTCCGTATATATTGAATAGCCTTTTCAATTTTTCAGCATCGAATAGACATTCATAGGTAAAAAACTGTTAAAAGAAATAAAGTAAGTTTGTCATTACTCAAGGTCGGGTTGTTGAGTGGAGTTGTCGTGGATCGATAGTGACATCCCTTCACTCAAGCGTTGCGAGATGGATAGAACAATGTAACAAAATATCAAACGAAATGAAAGGACGACTGTCCTGTCCTCATAGACCAAGCAACCAACCCAAGCGAGCTAGCGAAAGGATTATTTTCTGTAAAGTTCTTGAAATATAAATGTGTTCGTTTCTCTTACCATGCCACTCTGTGTTATGCTGTCTGGATTATTGCAAACTATAAAACACCTTGATCCGGCTGGCCTGGCTAGACCAGTGCAGCGCAGTGCAGTGAGGGAAAATTCCACGAGCACTATCTCCCTTCCTGTTGAAATAAAGTATTAGTTATAGTAATTATTAATGGTGGTGATGGTAATAGTAATACTAGAGTAAGAGCAGCAGGGTTTAGGTTGGATGGAATTATTGTCAATTAGAGTAGTGTGGTGGAAAACAATGCTCAATATACATAAGACAAGAATGGTCTTTTCTTCAGCCTTAGCCCTCAACTTATCTTATCACCCATTCAATCTTCCAACCTCTCACTGGTGAAGTTTAAGTTATTAATTACTTTTAATCTCACATCGCATTCTTACCTGAACAGGATTCCGTTGCATTAGGCGCAGTGAGGATTCAGTTTCATGTAATGAAAAGGAAGGAAAGGATTAGATAAGGTCGAATAACTAGGTTTGGTATTTTCATTTTTTTTAAAAGTTCTTGTAATATTTGGCAACATTTAGGTTGTAAGTTGTGCTAGGCGAAAAACGTATTTGGATGTTTCATTAGTTAAAATATTTTATCGTTAAAAAAGGTCAAAAATCG
>WJEZ01000228.1:1105-36341 GCA_009869925.1 Thalassaphorura encarpata
AATTCTGATTCAAAATGAAGTGTGATATTGGAAAATAATTTTAATTTCCATCCAAGTAAATGTTTCATCAAGTTTCAAAACATTTTTCTGAAAGTGGACAATGAATGATCCAGCCATGATGAGGTTCGTCCGTCCAAAAAACTCAATTTTTTCGAATTTCGAAAAATCCAACATTCCAAAATCCATCACATATTATTCAGAATCGCATGAGGAATCCGAATTCGTAATTATTTTTGGCTCAAACACTAGCATTTCCACGCAGCACGCTAAAATCCACGCCCACCCATCAACTTTCCATGCATTTTCCATGTGCCCAAAAAACTCAATTTTTTCGAAAACCGTCCGCCATAAAAATCAACAATTTCCACATAGCAGGCTAAAATCCACGCCCACCCATCAACTTTCCATGCATTTTCCATGTGCCCAAAAAACTCAATTTTTTCGAAAACCGTCCGCCATAAAAATCAACAAAATACATATTCTAACTCAGAATCGGATGCTGAATCCGAATTTGGTATTTAAAATTCAAAATTCGAAAATAAAAACCTCGCCTACTCAACCCAGTACCTCACTACCCTTTGGAAAAATCAAAATATTCTCAAATCTTTTTCACTTAAAATTCTTACATTACCAAATTCAGATTCTAAATCGTATTCTGTGTCAGAATTTGTATATTTGATTCCATGAATCGCAGTGAAAACCCAAAAAAATTGCAAAAGTTCTCAACCACATCTTCAATCCGGCACGGCACGGCACAGCACATGAACGAAGCACAATCCGTTGCTGCAGTCGCAACGTTATTCTAACGGTTTGATCTGAATCGAGGTTGACGGATGACTCCATTTTTCCAAAGGCTGTTGGACTTAACTATTTAAAAAACAAAGAATGGACTTACCCGAAATTTGGAGTAGTGTAGTGTTGTTAGATCGTCGTATGTAAATGTATGCAGTTACTATGTAGTAGGGTTAAAGGGATCTCACATGTTGAAACACACACAAGTCGACTCGCACAGTTGAAAGGCAAAGTTTGACTGAGTTGTGAAACTGGTTGGGTTTTGGGTTTGGGCTTCGTTCGTTCGTGGACTCTGTTGCGCGAGTGCAAGTGGCCCATGGACCTTACCACGTGGGGACCAACCCCAACGTCATCACCACCTACTTTCAGCATACAGCCAGCTTTTGCTTCACCTTCAACATAGAATAAACCAACTCGTTTGGGATAACTCTACTCTACAGCACAAAGACCTCGTAGTGTACAGCCTAGCATGTTGAATCCTTTTTCGATTTTCCTACAGCACGGCCAAACACAGCAGTACAGAGCTAAGTTAGGATGGATTTTTGGTATGATATCAAACTAATATCAAGCCAGCCAGGCCTTTCTCCCCCTGCCTATTCCATTAGCTTTGTTACTCAGGTTCAGGTTCAGGATGACGCTCTTACTACTCAGGGATACTGTATGTACTCAGGCCCTGACCCTCCATGAGGGGAAAAAACCGAAAAACCGAGTTGCTAGCTAGCTAGATCGAAAATCCTAGGAAGGCAATGCAATGCTGCTTTTGCTTTCCCTGGATTCCAGATCCGATCCCTCAGTAGTAGTAGCAGTAGTAATGCATTA
This sequence comes from Thalassaphorura encarpata, assembly GCA_009869925.1. Taxonomy (NCBI): domain Eukaryota; kingdom Metazoa; phylum Arthropoda; class Collembola; order Poduromorpha; family Onychiuridae; genus Thalassaphorura; species Thalassaphorura encarpata. The sequence goes on from WJEZ01000228.1 coordinate 2,717, forward strand.
GAGTGTATGGTAAAATTACTACTCCTACTAAGGCAAGCCAAGGTTTAATGTATTTTCATTTCCTTCCTCGGAGTCTCACTCAGCGTTAACGCTAACGGCAACGGCTGCTGCTGCTGCTGCTTTTACCGGAATGAATTTTACATGAAGGGAAAAACGGGTACGGGTAATGAGTGGGTATAGGGCTTGGGATATGGGGTGAAGTGTATGTAGTAGAGTTGAAATCGGGTACAACCACAATGTTGAAATCTAAAAAGTTGTACAGTCCTAGTCCTAGGGCTTTGAGTTTCTACTTTTCCTTTTTTGAAAATTGTATAGTTGGAGCATCTGCTGCTACCCGAATACAATACCCAGTTGCCCATTGGAGTAGGAAATCAGCAGCAGGAGTCATCCTGGGCTGAAACTGAAACATGAAGAAGGGCAAACCTCCATTATGCTATGTCAGCAGACACAGTCAGCGTCCCTCTTTTATATTTTTATAAGTGACTCTACCAAATTACATGCAACTGCTACCCGAATACAATACCCAGTTGCCCATTGGAGTAGGAAATCAGCAGCAGGAGTCATCCTGGGCTGAAACTGAAACATGAAGAAGGGCAAACCTCCATTATGCTATGTCGGCAGACACAGTCAGCGTCCCTCTTTTATATTTTTATAAGTGACTCTACCAAATTACATGCATGAATGCTTCAAAGTGTCCAATTTATTATTATCTTCTGAGCTCACTATGTCACCCAAGCAATGCCATCATTTGTGGAGAAAGCTGAGCAGAGCAAAGATGTATTATTTTCTTCGCATTTGAGCGAAAGAAAAGCATCGTTGCTTCCGACTTTTCATTTCAATGATTAATCGTGGTTTTCCCACTATTCTTCACGAGACACTTTTCTTGGAGATTGAATAGATTCTAATGATACATCCTGTCTTTGTAACAAAATTCACACTCACACGTTTGTTCAATTTATTGATACTTGATTGTTAGCATTTAGAGCGAGAGTCATATTGGGAACTTGTTTTCACCTCAACTGCTAACGAAAAATACTGGGATCTGTAGATATATTTCGGATATATCGAAAATTGAAGGTTTTGAAATACTATCCGTTTCTATTCGTTAGTTTGAACTTTACAGTTTGAAAAATTCTCGTTTGAAATACATTTTTGAAGTGCTTGTGTAGAGAAAGCTCTGTTCTGGTGCATTTTCTCCAGGTTACAATGATATACTCATTTACCAGTTTAAATCATCATTCCTTCTAGAATTTCGGTTCAATTTAGCTTTTGGGTGTATTTTGTGAAAGCTAAGGTACGATTTTGGTTAAATAAAAGAATACATGCGTATCTCAATCTAAAATGATTTAGCTTTAAGTAAAGAATAAATTAAAATTGAACAAATGCATATTTCGTTCATTAGTCTTTAACGGGAGAATTGACGCTAACGATGCATGTTTGAGTCACTTCTCTGAACTACAAGAAAGTAATTTTAGCTATTTCTGTTAAAATATCTTTGATTTCTGACACTGCTGATTAATACTTTGTTCGATAAATTATTCTTTAATTAAATATCTCGTTAGCATAATTTCTAATTTCTGAGCATTGTTTTAGAACTCAATCCAAAATTTACTTGTAGATTTCGGTATTTTTTTAGCCAATTGAAGTAGCCATATTGAAGGCTGTCATGTTTCATGATAAGACAACATTACTGCTCCCTGTTTAAGTAGACAGGTAGGTTAGGGTGATGAGATTATAGTGTTGCGAGTGATAAGTAAAAAGGAATTGATCGCCAGACATTGATGACTGCCGCCTCAGTAAAAAAAAAGCAAGTTTCGCACTGCACGCTAAGCTCGGACAGGACATAGACGCTGAAGTTGGCCAACACGGTCTGTAATGTAATGGTAAGCGAGGCACCTGAATTTAATGTTTTAGCAATGAAGAATACAAAATGTACATAGTGCATATCACATTTTCACATTGCTTGTTGAAATGTACAGAATGCTTAGCTGCTGCGCTACAATGTATGTAGCAGAGCTTCAAATTTAATTTATGCTGGCAGACTACAATTTAAACATTTGCATGCAAAAGGCAAGACTACAAGGCATCAAATGAGTTTTGCCTTGAAAACCCTTTTTCACTCAATTATGATTCTGAATGCATGAGGTTATATTAAATATTTTTATTCTTTGGAATAGTCGCACCATAATTTGCCTTGCATTAGTCAATACTGCTAATTGAAATGACTGCAATGGGTGAAAATAGTAATTTTCAGCGAACGAAAACTGAATTGGTATACACAGGTAATTCTATAAAATTCTTTCGAATAGCTTGTATTAACAGAGGAACACAAATACATAAAAATTCACCTTTTTTTAAACACTAAAAAAATTTGTTAAGCGAGTAATTTCAGCTCAATCGAAAGCTTTTTTACGGAAAATTCATGAAAGATTATGGTAGTTCTTGGGTAGTATCTACACATCTTCCAGGGTTCTGAAAATTTTGCTGCAGTGTTTACATTGACGAAAATTCTTGCCTTTATTCGTAATATTAAATCTTTGATGATTTTTTGATTTTGATGTTTTTAGACCTCTATAGTTTACAATAATTACCAATAAATGCTTCCAAAGTTTGTCACTATTTTTCACCATTGCCTACATCTGTGAAGGAAGTTTTACAAAAATACATTGGGCAATAAGTACAGGAGGGTGAGTGAGTTACCAGCTGACACACTCTTTATCTTTAATTTGATAGTGTGTGGTTTTGCCTTTTCCTGCTTCCCTTCAACGTCCTTTTTCGTCAACCTCGGTCAGTTAAATTGGTGTCCAATCTTTTAGCAAATTGAAGCTCAACGCTCGCCAAGTTGTTACAATACTAATCATTTTCTCGCGTGCTGACTTGTCCATGAAACTTTGAATTATTCATTTGGTTCTTCAGACTCAATAATTTGACTACCTCTAATTTCCTGCACGAATTGATGATATTTTTAGTATAATTCTAAAATTTTGGAAAGTACCATTTATCTTGCCATTTATATTATTTTTTAAAAGGAAACTTTATTATGAGACAAAGTCACAACGCTCAGCCTGAGTGATCAAATAGGCTCGACTTCCCAAGCAGTTCAGTTTATTGAATTCGTCGGCTCTCAGGAAACAATAATAATCGTGAGTCGTGACTGACTGCAAAGTCGAACGTGGGGGAAAAAGTTAATATCCGCTCCTTTCCTTTTGACTTGGTTGATTCTTTAGAATCACCATTTGGCTTGGGTTTATGGATGATGATGATGTTATGGAAAAGTCTCAGCTGGTTTATGCTTGTCTGCCGTAAGAAACACTTTTGTAATATTCGTGAAGATTATGTGTGGAAAGAATTCCACGCACGTGTTACGGAATATTACAAATTGGACTCGAATTTTTTCCTGTTGGAAATCAGTTAAAATGGTATTAAAGGTCTGTAAATAAAGCTAAGGACCAGGCGAAATTTCGTACTTTCCTCTATTGGCTATCGAAATATTATCTCTTTCCGTGCTGATCATGTGACCCCTTGTACTATTAACCAGTCCACCAATTTTGGGATGAATCCATTAATTTGTCTCAGAGATATGCCATGATATAAAAAAAGAACTGTAAAAAAAGCTAAGGGCCACTTAAAACAGTAAACCATGTTGTGTAATCACTCATATTAGAAGTTTCGTCTTCAATAATTTTTATTAAATGTCTGTGGAATCTTTAAATTCTATTATTAAATTATCCTTCAATTATATTAGTATAGTTTTCTGAACACTGTCTTTACTTTAATCTCCAGGTTGGATAGTTATAGTTATGATTTTCCTGATTAATGTAGGAGTTCAAACTGATGACATTGCTAGAATTTCTTCTGTTCTTTTAACAAAACTTTTTGGATAAATACCTCTTGCGTTTACTGATTTTTAGTGAATGTAGGCTAGGCTAAAATTTGGCAAAATGATTTACAGAAGTAAAGTTTGGATACAAAACCCAATGGAAAATTTAGAATTCCGGAGCAGAAAATACACCCGTTGTTATTTTTTTAACATTCACATTTTATAATCTCTCAAAGTAATTCTACTTAGATAATTTAAAAGACAATCCTGATTGGAATTTCAAGGAACTCATGGATGAGAGTGGTTTCCAAATGAAGACTCGTTTGTACTATACAATACTTGAACCTTCTTTCCAGGATAGAAACTGTGAATATTACACTTCATATTAAGTACTTGTATTAAACTAAAACGGAAGCATGCATATCACTTTTAGACTTTTGCTCCTCGTTGTTCGTTTAAAGAAAACATAATTTGGAGTGTCTTTGCTGTAATGTTTGTAATTTAACTCAGATTCTAATCAGTTATAGTATTTATTTTCAACTCTCTTCCTATTATTTTGTAAGATTGAGATTGCATTTTAGTCCTTCAAACTGTACTTAAAACGAATTTGTAACAGTATGTGCTTCTGAAGATTATGTTCCTTCTTTGATAACGCTTTAACTCCATATTGGATTCCATTCCTACGGTATTAAGAATTTAAAATGTGACTAACTTTACAGTTCAAACCGAAATAGAGGGCTGACTTACTCCCATAGCGAAAACATGCTTGACAAAGTCATTAGGCGTTTTTAAATATTCTATATAGAATTCTAGAATATTTTAACATTTCTTGAGATTTTCACATTTTAGATTTACCCTTACTGCCTTTCCTTCTCAAATTTACTTTCAAATCTTGGATGTATTTGTTCCGCTTGAGGGAAGAAACTTCCTTCTTCCCCTCTTTGGCACTTTGGGAAGAGAATATTGGGAGCGAGCATTTCTAACTTGTTACACTGCATTTGACATGTCCCCTTGAATCCAATTACGGGTTTCGTTTCTCTGGCGCACGTTATCGTCATCGTCACTCCACGACTCTTGTTTACTCTTCTCCAGCCTCCTCTCTTCCTCTTTCCTCATCCTCACGATCTTCGACTTCTTCAAATAACACACCCAGCAACATATCGGAATGAATAGGCACACGAGACACGAGCTATGGTTCTAGCAATAGTAGCCTTCCAATATTTCCCGTTCTTTCTCCCCAGCGCCTTGGCTTGGGATGGGAGCCCAATACCCGGAGAACAATTTGACTTTGTAGATCTAATTTAAAAGTACGTGATGTATTTTAACTAGTAGACAAGGGGATTCCATTTAAGTGTAATGAACAATGCAATGTAATTCTGCACCCATTCTACCTGAATTTCAGGACTACCGTGAATTTTTGTACCTTACACTTTTTAAACACACTCTCAAAACATTTCTAAAAATTCATCTAGTGAAAGAAAGATCAGATTTTCTATTATTCTATCCTAGAGGAACGTAGCTGACATGAAAGAGGCACGCCCATGCACAGAAATTCAAGCTTATGTTATTCCTCAGTCTCTTATCTCTGTTAAGAAGAATCTTTCTTCTTTGCTGGCAGCATTCCTCCAACACACGGTTGGGCGTCATTGATTGTTGGACAGGATTACGGAAGACAGTCATGTCCATGTCCATGTGACCAGTGATTGAGTTCCTGTCTACATCTACTACTCATTCAATTAAGCAAATGAAAATTAAATGTCAGGTGGGGTCAGAAACAAGAAGTGTGCAATAAAAAGTAATAAAATGCTTTTGGAAAAATTAAAAATGAAGAGAACAATGCTGTGATGCTGACATATGCAGAGTATGCTGCATTGTGTAAGCATTCATTATTGAAGCACATGATAATTGTAATAATATTTTGAATTGATGTGCTACGGCGAAGGCGTGGTCACCACACGTTTGAAGGAACTCAAAGAGTGAGGAAGGTAAAATTCATGAATACACTACACATACATCCATTAAATATAAAAAACTGGCTAGTAGTGGTTAGGAGAGTTCCTAGCTTAGCTTTGTTCAAAAGTTCGTCAGCATAAAAAAGTAAACTTTGTGTTATGTATGAAATGAAAGGCAGGGACCGACGGAACAAGAGGCTAGGCTAGGCTTGGCTCTCTTCCTTCCTTCCACTGTGGCCCTCCAGTGTAATTTACTTTTTATGAGTCGCTGATGGTTGAGGTTAGATAAGGAAATAAAAAAGTCCTCCTGCATCACGAAATTTTACGTTGAGGGTGACGTAGCCTGATGTTATTTTGGGATAGGGCAGAGAAAGTTATTTTCTTCGAAACCATATTCGATGCTGATATTAGTCAGCAGTAAAAATAAATCATGTGAAAAGTAAGCAATGATTTTATATCCCCCTCCCGAACAGCAATGCTGTCGACTCTACTGAATAAAGTTTCACGCTCATGTTTTTCTACCCTCGAAATCTCCTCGCTTCACCTGCTCCAAAATTTAAACATAATGAGAAAGACTTTTCCTTTGACTCCAGACCGTGAAGATTTTGACGGTGATAATATATACGTACAAGCAAGCACATTGACTAGTATGAGGGTGAATAGCGAATATGGTTATTGCGTACACAATGTATAACTACGATAGACTTGGTTTTTTTACTTTGATTAGTCGGAGAAGATCGGTTCTTCCTTTTTATGAAACCTGATTTGGTGGGCTGACTTGATTAGGCTCCAGCTCCAGTTAATATAATCGGGAAATCTGATACAGGGCTTATATTTCAAGTTTATCTTTTTTAATTTGCTTTTATTATGGTGCTGTCCCATGTTGAATTAAGTTTGTCGGCACCGCAAAATACTAAGGTCTAATTTTGCATTGAGTCACAATAATCCGCTCTTAAAAGGTGTCAATCTCATAAAATTATATGCTTAGCAATATTGTACAATGCAGATTTATAATTGACTGCAATAAAAAATCCTATTATCTTCCCGTTTTTGATAACAGTACAGAATAGACTAATAAATACTACTACTGTATCCATTCTCAATATTCATATTTTACAAGAACTAAAACTTATCACGCGGTTTGTCGCAATCAGCCATATCATACAGAGTGACATGCAAATTAGGGAGCGCAGAACAAGAGCCTTCACCCAAATCACGTGATGATGACGTTTCCCAATCAATTCGGTTTTGGGGAACTAAGGAAGGACGGATTTGTCTGATCTGACAAAGCGTGAGAACAATAGGAGCTTTAGTTATCCTTCTATTGTGAGTGGAACACGAAAATGCTATTAGGTACTAACTATCCTGAAGGAAGGAAATGAGGGTCACTCTCACTGTAGGAGATGAGCAGAGTATTTCCATACATGGCGACCAGGCATCAAAATAAAAGGGTTAACGAATTCGGATTATTTGTTAACTTCCACTATTTCGTGAAAAATTTCAGTGTCAGAAAGATGAACGAAAATTAGAAAAAATCTCCAACTCTAGCGATAAAAAACACTCTAATTTCGTGATGAAACTGAAATTGAAGGTATTCGGACTGATTTCCCAATTGTAACGCTTTCTTTCCAGAATGTCTGAAGTTGGACAAAAACACACTTGTCCTTCAATTAAATTATCATGGAGAGCATTTTTATCGATTTTCTCTCACTTTTAAATTTCACAGATAGTTTATAAACTCATACCGAGGAGAAACAATTTTGTCAGAAATATGGCTTCCTAAACTTTTGTCCCATTTGTGAAGTTCGTGTAGTCAGTCTAGACTTCGCTCAGTTAATCAAAAAAAACTCAAAAAAGATCCAAGTCACTTACTACCTGTAAAAGTTAAAAGAAGTCTTTTAAATTCTGGTTACCAGCACCGATTCAGTAAATTGGCTTAGATTTGTATTAACAAGCAACAGTTCTCTTAAAAGCTATTCCAACATCATTCATTAAATCATTTGTTGAAAAACGAGGAATCGGAAGCAGGATAGATAGTTTCTAGTCAACGGCATCTGAACCTGGGCTTTTATCAGGATGGATATCTTCTCACCGAGTTTTCGTTAACCTTTTAGAAAATCCAGCACATATCTCCTGTAGAAAATTTCGATTTTATTTTCGTTGGAAATGCTCTATTACTTGAGAGTTGGAACATAAAATACGACTGTTCAACTGGATGATTCAGTTTGAACAATCTGTTTCATACAAAGGGTGGTTAAACAGCTGAAGTAATTGAGTTATTCAAAGTTCTATTACATTTTGTAATACTTTAATATTTATTTGCTGGGTACATTTCCACGAAACTACTAGGTCAGATTAAAGAACATGTGTATGTGTGCAAGATCATGACATTCAGACAGGCACAAGTTAGCTAGAAGGATAATAGTTTTCTTTGGCACTCGCCGAAACTTGCCTGTCGGCATCTGCATCACCATCCACCAGCCTAGCCAGGAAGCAAAATCTCCAGTGCTGCAGCGTCCTAGTCCAAGTCCAAGCCAAGCCATGCATGATGCTGGAGATTGCATTGCTTTATTCGAATGGAATGTTGAATCTATTTACACGAAGGAATCCCTATAAGGATTTGACAGTGGAAGGAGATGTGATGCGTGGATCGCATGCATATAATGAATACAAGCACAAGTACCATTATGAATTGAGCTCTTTAGTAATAGTCTTCTGAGACGACCGCAATAATAAATCATAATCATTTTTTATGGATCTCATCGGATTAAGGACACGACACGGGTGTGTGTGGATTTGGTTGGTTTGCATTTGAATTGCATGAGGCATGTGCTCCACACGGCAGAACAGGTCGTCGTGATAATTTAATAACACAGCCAACGATTATCATGTCGTCCGTATGTATTAATATGGTTATGGACGAGTAATTAATTCGATGCGTTGGATTGTTGCAACTGCTTACGTACGTATGCATGCACATAATTTTGATGCATAACCTCCAAAGAAATTAGCTCTGAGCTCAACTCAGGCCTTCGTTTAATTCAAGTTCAGATTCCTTCACATTGTTGTTGTACATAATATTCAGCATAAGTTCTCAATTATAACTCAATAAAAACAATGAACTGCAGATGTATTCTGCAAATACGAAATATAGATTCAGTAAAGCTTTTGGCCTTGTATTATTTTCTGTTTTTTTTTTCTCTAGAGAATGAATGTGATGAGCCTCGTAGCTGGAAAATGGAGGTTAGTATTTAGCTGACGATTTCTTCAAGTCCACATTTCTCAAAAACTGGCTGGAAAAAGTATAAGATTCGTTTCCTTCTAGACAAGTGCAATAGTGGAATCGGCGGCCACAAAATCTTGAATTAATGATAACTTTTAATTTCTACCACAATAATTCATCCTCATAACCATACGTCAGCAAAAGCTATCTATAGTCGTAAAAATACCAGTCGCTCGTGTAAGTGGCACGATTAAAGTGGAGTATGATAGTGAACTTAACTGAAGTCAAGATAAACCAGAATTGCTGCAAAGTTTGATCATCATTAAAGTAATTTATTCTTGTTACCTCGCATGCAATTTATGGCAAAGTTAACCTTTGGACCGCTTTTGCACAAGAGTTTGGAAGTTGTCCAATGCATTTCTGTTCCTAGCATCTCAAAACAAATCAGGAATGATTCATTTTTCAAAGGTGACGTTGATGAAGTTCTATTTTCACGCGTCAAAGCTCTCCCACTACTCCCTCCACAGAATGCTCCTAAGCTAGACCAGAGCTAGGAGTGAATGTCCGCTGAAGTAAGTGAATGTCCCGGGTAATATGTCTGCTCTTTCAAAAATAATGTATATCAACTTCATTTCCTTTTAGCAAGCAACAATAACAATTTTCAGCTAAAAATGAGTAAAAATTTAGAATTGATCTCGAAACATCTTCATTGATTTTCTAATCCTTTCAAATTTTCTAGTCAGACTATGCAAGCTTCGATTTTTTTGAGCTATTGGTTCAAGTCCTTCGAAGGACGGAGATATGCCAAAGGGTACGTAGAATAGAATAGAGTTTGAAGAAGGGTTAAAAAAAGTAATAATACTAATACAACACAAAGGCTGAATTGTATGAAAGGAAAAGGAACCGCCGAATTACTCCGGAGAAGGAGCGGAGAGAAGAGGAAAAAGAATATTTGATCGAGATGAGGAGAAGGGGAATTTCCCCCTTCCCTTGTGGAATTTCCTCCCCAAGTTACATAACATTAGATGAAGAACCAAGTATACGAGAGAAGAGAACTTTGTTGGTTGAACACAGACAGAATTGAATTGAACGAGTAGCATTAGCGTTAGCGTTGTTTTGGCCATTAGAACCACCAGCAGCAGCAAGGACTTTAACTCATCTCCATCTCGAACTCATGTGTGTCCCTCTGAGGAAACAGACGCAACATGACTACACCCAAAGTGTAAAAAATAAAAGCAAAAAATGTAAAATGCTCGTTCTCACAGAATTCAACTTGGTTGGTAGAGTTAATCCTGAGAAAAAATAAATGGAGGATTGGGGCAAACTCACCATCTTAAGAGTCTTTGTGCAGACAATGTTCAATCACAAATCAAACAGCACGACCATATCACTGAAATTTTTCATGCAGTGTCCTCATTTATATTAATTCGTTTCGTTTCGTTTCCTCGTGTTTCACTACTTAAGATTTGGAAAAGAATAGAAAAATATACAGGCAATTGAAAAAATTAAGATTGGATACATATTTTTCATTCAAAATCAAATTGTTTCAATCGTTGGAAATAATCCAAAGGCCCAAGAAAAGTCCTTATACGAAAATTGTGTAAGTAAAAGTGAATATTCCAATAGTGTATGGTTTTCCAGCAAATTAACTAATAAATTGAAATCGCATTACGGCGATCGTAACTATTTCAAGTAGATTTTTCTCAACTCACGACTCAACATATAACAAATCCTGAAGAACTAAACCTGAGATTCTTTAACCATAAACTTTTTGAAACTTTAAGCAAATTCTATTTGAAAATGTACTCGTAATATGTAAAGTATTCTGAAATTCGCCGTGAGTATTCATCGTCACTTTTCCATATGCGAGGACTCTAAATCTGTGGTTTCCTCTTCCTTTCTATATTGAGGTTTTCTTTTTACTGAAAAATGTGTAACTTTTTACGCTTCAGCGAAAACCGTTTGCTTATAGGGATTAGTGATAGTTTGGATAAACGTTTTAATAATTTAGTTTATGTTTCCAAAAACATATCAACTTGAATCCTAGTTATAAGTTTTGGTGTTCCAAATTCTAAAAATGATTAAAGCAATGCCGATTAAAGTGTGTTTGGGTTTGCCAAGACTAATCAAAATGTCAATTTACACTAAGCTTGTCCTGGTTTTGTATTTTAACCATCCAAACAATTCGCTATTTCCTTCCACTGGGGAGCCGAGTGTCAGTGAAATTTCTGGACGGGTGAATTTATATTTTAAGAAATACAAGTCTTATTATTAAAGCAGGTTCAAAAGGAAATATGATTTTACCACAACTTTCTACCTTTCTACAATCATTCATTACAGCTTTTTAAAGAAAGTATGAAATCAAAACGCAATAATACTAATGGCTTAAATAAACGTATTGTGTTGCCAAAAGTTGGCATTTTAACTTTAGTTTGACATATCCTGTCTCAACCTTACATTGTCTTCTTCTCATTCTAATTAGGGTCCTACTTGCATCCAATTGATGTTAATGAAATGAAAGATGCTTGTGAGGTCGAAGTAATGTAATGTGGTAAGAATTAAGTTGACCTAGGACAAATGGAGCTAAAGGCTAAAGTACTTGAGAGAGTCCAAGGAAAAGCAGGAGCGGTCGATAACGTTCCTTCTTCATGTTCATGTCTTTCGTGTCAATTCTCTCTTCTCAACTTACAGAGTGAGTACGTACATTCTATCTAAACCATAGCAAAGGCAAAAGCTCTCCTCGACAATGCATCGCATTGCTCGGAAGTGCAAGCCAAAACCAAAAGGATCCAAAATGTAGCTGTATCAACTCAACTCAACTCGCTGTGAGGGCAGGGAAAAGTTGAAGAATACAGAAGAGTACGTCAACCCCTCGCCTATATTTTTCATTAAGGTCACCCCAAACCTTCAGCCCACTCCGCATTGTTCCTCACTGCCATCTTCGGCACTTTGTACTAACGCGACGAGCTTAGGAAAGTGAGAAAAGGGTTCAATATTTTCACACCGAGCTACGCTTGAACTTGCTTATTGCACTCGCTACGCATAAAGACAAAGAATTAACATGAGAGAGAGAGAGAACTAAGCAAGCTGCTTGAATCATTTCCAGCCAAATACCCCGATCCTACACTTCTGCTACCCTTTCCTAACCGGATATGAAAATATGCTTTTCTGAGTCGGCCGAATACTCAGAATTAAGGACTTAATTATTCTAACGAGGTCTTGCAAATAGTTTTGTTCTCAATATCAACACGTATTCGGTATTTAGAATTCAGAAGTGATTGCAACTTCCTTGTAAACTAAAAATATGAGAATTAAATTGTCGCCCTCTCCGGTGATGGAGATTATATGTGTAGGCTGATTTGGTTTTAAATTAAAACACTAAATCACATTTTAGATAATCTTATTTTTTTCGAACAATTTGTTAATGAGGAGCAATGATTAGACATCTCTACTCTATAACAGAAGTTCTAGAATCGAACTGAAATGCTTCCCTATCAATAAAATGAATGGTCATTCATTAATTCATAATAAGACTCATATTATTACCTCACGTGTCGAGTTCAATTGTATTTCCAAATCAGCATCTCATTAAAACTATTTGACACTCTAATGTAGCTTTGTGTAAAATATGTTATAATTATTTTACTTTTTTTAAAGAAAAAAGGTGCCTAAGTAATGTCTTTCTTTTGCCTGGAATCGTAAGCAGTTGAAATAGAAGTTTGCTTTAAGTACTAGCTCTGAACGGCATCGTTAATTTCGTATGCATCTCGTTAAATACTCTATTTTATGGCTCCAAGTTAGGTACATTTTTTAATGCAAATTCAACTACATACTTTGTTCATTCAAGTGCGTACTGTGTATTTGTAGAAATATGAAGCTGCCTGTAGACTATGCGTTTCCAAATGGATCGACCTATGAGATTCATCTTCTTGCATCGTATTCGTAATACCTACAGATTTCAAAAGCAAAACATTTTTTACGCTTTTCATCAGCATCCGTGAAGTTCTCCCATAGTCAGTGTTCCTTACAATGTTATTGCATTCAAGCTTGTCCTTCCTGTATTGAATTTTCATGTCACAATTATTACAATCTTACCTGAATGGTTTTTAAAGTTAGTCATCAAAATATAATTTAAGTGATGATGTAATAAACATAAGATGAAATCAATTTAAAGGAATTTTACACAGTGGTGTAGCTCATAATAAGAATAATTCATAGTTATAAAATTTCCCTACTTCTGATATATTTGACTTAAATTTTTAAATATGATTAGTCAGCTTCATTGTTCAAAGTACGTCGTCATAATGTCGTCACACGAGAGTGACCAACTTGTAGCCACTTTTAATTCGAAAGGCAACATAATCATAGTTTGTTTTCGAAGGTTTCTGAAATTATATTTATATTTCTAGAGAAGCTAGTGAAACGCTTCATGCCACTCGTGTTGATCGATTTTCTTCGTTTGCCTGAGTCACTCTTCCAGCCAAGCTTTCTCTTTTGTAGATTTCCTTCAAGTTCTGTTCTGACATTTGTGGGAAAAATTCATCATTGTATTAGAAGTATCGTTTCATGAATGCTAATGTCAGTTAAAAAGCAATGACATAGCGAACTGTACTAAATCGGTGAAGTTGCTTATGCATCCTAATTTATTGCAGAATAACGTTTAGTTGTTCTAAATAATGATAATTAAACCCAAACATTCAAAATCTCATATTGTGCGTTTGATATGTACGTCAGTGAATCCATAATACGTGAAACGAAACAGAATACTCAAATGCTAACAAGCTAATTGGAATGGAAAGTAAAGTGACCATAAGCATTCGTCATCGACGTAATTTGTCATCTTTTAATGGGTGCGATAAAATGACGACATTTGTCACATACGTATGAAAGAGCTGGAATGATTAAGCCCAAGGAACTTTCAGTTTCTGTGCATATTATGAATGGATTTAAGAAAGCTAGATGCGAAGTCCTCCGTAAAGTTTCTATTTTGTACTAACTGGTTTTACTTTTCAGAAGGTACTAGAGCCATACTAAGTTTCCAGCTTGAGCTTTTCTCAATCAACCAACAGCGAAGAATCGTGAATCCAGTCACGATGAGGGACCAACTGTTTTTTGGATTTTGTCTTTGGTTCCTTCTTACAGTCAATTTATCCGTAAGAGACTGAATTATTCCAAAAATGAGAAATTTTTTATGGTCAATTTTCTTTGATTATTTCAGGAAAGTTATCCTGCCACTGAAAGTGGAGCTGGAGCAAGTGGAGGACGATCAGGGACCCAAGCGTATCGCCCAATACGTAAGAAATATACGAAAAAACTCCTAACAATTTTAATGAGTCAAACTTTGTTGATAATGTAACCTAATTAGTTACATTAAATTTTCTCTATTTCAGCCGGAACAGCTTCCTCAAGTTCCATGGGATTTATTTGCCCTGAGCCAGGGGTCTTTCCCGTGAAAGGTGGTGACTGCCATACTTACAATCGATGCCTATTCGGAGGAATGTTTGCATTTGGCTATGCAAGATGCCCAATAGGTCTACTGTTCCATCCAATTCGAAGGCGATGTGAACCGAAGGCTGAGGTAGACTGCAAGGGTAAGTTTTAACACAGCAAAGCGAAATCATTGCTAAGTAGGAAAATGCCAACTTTCTTTTTTTGCAGCTTGTGAAGTCGATGGGGACCACGCGGATAAGACGTCAAAGGGTCATTTCATCAGATGTGTGAATGGGGTTGGATACAGGATTCAATGTCCCCCAGGGGAAAGGTTTGACTCAAAATTGAAAGTTTGCTACATGGGACCCCAATCATTTGTTCCTGAAGAGTCAGTTGATCCCGAGATGGAATCTCCATTTGCTGTGCCAAATGCACCTCCTGGAAAAGGATCCCAAGCCATGGCAGCAGCTCAGAACAAAGGAGGGACTCAAGCAATGGCTGGAGCAGACACAGGGACTGGTATCAAATCAACCGCTCTTTCTGAAGGTTTCAAGGAATCCGAAGCATCAGCTTCTTTAACCAATGACACTACTCGTGCTGGATCATCCTCTGATGGAGCAACTTCTCAAGCTGAAGCTGATGGCAAGGGTTCTTATGTTCAATCCAGTGCAGATGGTACAAAGGATTCCAAAGGTATGGCTCACGCTCAAAGTGGAAAAGCTGTGGGAGTGAGTGCCTCTGACAGCGAAGGATCACAGGCCCAAGTCACTTCTGGAGTAGAGAACAACAGCACGGAAACACCAATTGGAAGAAGTCAAGCAGCCGCATCTGTTTCAAACGATGGAATTTCAAATACAGGTGCAGAAGTAGCAACAAGAACAGGAATGAATGCTTCGGCAGCAGCAGAAGGAAATGGAACTGCACAATCTTTAGCACGCTTCAACGAATCCTACGCACAAGCAATGTCTGCAGCCGAGGGAGTTTCAGCAATGTCCGGAACAGACCTTAGTGGCTCTCAAGCTTTATCTAGGTCTGAAGGTACGGCTGATGCAAATGCCACTTCCGTTGCCTCCAATAACAACACAGAGGCTATAGCTGCAATCGAATAGAAATCAATCTCAAGCCAAGGGCTCTTTGCGGGAAGGGTTTGTCCCGGAGGCGGGCAAGACAAATAAAACAGGGAAAGGAGCTGATATGGTAGGCCCAACAACAGAAGAACCTGATGATGATACTTCAACTGCTAAACCGGGTGATAAAACAACCGAATCGGCAGCCACTGCTGCAGGAGGACAAGGAGGAGATACAGGAGAAGGAACTGATTCTGAAGACCAAACAACCAAAAAGGCTGATGACAAGGATGATGATGACGATGAGGCTTCTACAAGCAAACCTGGTGGGGCAAAAACAACAACTAAACCTGGAAGTGCCGCCTCGGCCCGACCTGATGGAACTAAGCCAGCCGGAAGTGCCGGATCCTCTGACCAAACAACTGAAAAAGATGAGGGTGATGAATCAACTGATGAACCGGCTGATGATGCAACAGAGAAACCAACAGGAAAGCCAGATAGTAAGACAACACTGAAGCCAGGTAGCAAAACAACAGAGAAACCAAGCAGTAAAACAACAGAAGAACCAGACGATGAATCTACAGAGAAACCAGGCAGTAAAACAACAGAAGAACCAGACGATGAATCTACAGAGAAACCCAGTAGTAAAACAACAGGAAAACCAGTTAGTAAAACAACAGAAGAACCGGGAAGTAAAACAACAGGAAAACCAGGTAGTAAAACAACAGAAGAACCAGACGATGAATCTACGGAGAAACCCGGTAGTAAAACAACAGGAAAAATCAGGTAGTAAAACAACGGAAGAACCAGGCGATGAATCTACAGAGAAACCAGGCGATGGATCAACAGAGAAGGTAGGCGATAAGTCTACTGAGAAACCGGGAGATGAAGAAGCAGGCGATGAAACCACACCACCCTCAGACGTCGCTACAAGCGGTGCAACAAAAAGTATGTCTGAGCTTACAACATCAAAAGCTTAAATTAAACTCTTAAGATTTTATCTCTTCAGTGTTCCTAATTTGTAACCAATTCTACATATAGTCATCTTGAATAATTTTCTGTTTGAATTATTCAGTACAACTTTTCCTCCTTCAACAACATATTAGAGTATTTATAGCAAACCAGGATTGGCAGCAAATCAAATCATAAAAAAAATTCTGTATACAGGATCCCAAATTCTTAAAAATTTTAATGAGATAAATTATTATTGTAGAATCCACCGGAAGTGATGCCACCACAACTGTCTCTCCAAAAAAGTTGACCGTCGTCCATAATGATACTGGAAGAGGCAATGGTACAACGCCAGGAAAATTCAACAACCACTGGATAAACCGAACTGAGATTTAACCAATAATGAAGATCAAGAATTTCAGAAATATCAAAAGCATGCGTGCCACAATAAGGCAACTCTGTTTAAGTTTCACAATAAATATTTTTAAAAGATTTGTCTGAATTCAGTGAGCAAAGTGTTCGATAGGTTAATAACAGTGGTCACAAGTTTCAAAATAAAAACTTATAGCAATATATGCATGAATACATTTTATTGGATTGTAGATGTAACTAGTTAAGGGAGTAATTGTCCAGTCAATGAACTCGAAGCACAGGGGTTAGTTTGTGTGCTTTTATAGTAAAACTGCTATGAATTTGATAAATATTTTTAAAAGATTTGTCTGAATTCAGTGAGCAAAGTGTTCGATAGGTTAATAACAGTGGTCACAAGTTTCAAAATAAAAACTTATAGCAATACATGCATGAATACATTTTATTGGATTTTAGATGTAACTAGTTAAGGGAGTAATTGTCCAGTCAATGAACTCGAAGCACAGGGGTTAGTTTGTGTGCTTTTATAGTAAAACTGCTATGAATTTGAATCCACTTTCATTGTTTACATAACTTCATGCGATAACGAAGGCATTTTGCTAAAAAATTGTCAGATTGTTTCCTTCCTCAAATCAGAGAAATAGAATTTCCTCTCAAAAACCTCTAATAACGAGAACGACTAAACCAGATCAAACCCTCAAAAATGCAAAATGAGACTAAAACTTGACGTTTTAAAGTCACATACGGCAGAAACGCCACAAGTTCAAAATACAGCAGCAGAATTCAACGTTGTGTTAAACACTTTAGAGAAATTTCTATATTCAGTAAGTAAAAATGTGGCTTTTGGGGTCACAAAATTCAAAATAAAAATTGGACAGCAATACAAGTTAAGGTAATTATTTTACATAGGATAATTAAGCATGACATCTTGCTTTGCAAGTTCTAGCAACATGGGGTCATCAAAGAACTTGTTGATGGCTACATCCTCGGATAATCCTTTTCTGCGACGTGTTTTCACCATAAACTCTCGAGCCAAATGGGTAGATGGCTGTGGCTCCAATGGTTTAATAATGATACTCTTGTCAAGTGGATCACCAGGGACAATCTGTAATTTTGAGTATTTAAATCATGAGTTCCGCTAGTACTGCTGAATTACCAAATCTGAGAGTAAGAATTTTCCTAAACTTACCTGCCAATGGTGAAATACAGAGAGGCAGAAAGCCTGTCCTTGTGTATGAGTCCTAAGATCGGTCTCAAATCCAAAAGAATCAATAGCTGGAACAAATGCCTTGATGGTGTACAATGGAGAGCCTGGGACAGGCAAATCTTGAGTCACGTGTCCACGACGCCTAGCTAAAACTGTGTAGACGGCTGAAACACAATCGGCCGGAGCCACAACTTCAACAAAGAGATAGGGCTCCATGAGTCGTGGTGTGGCCATTAGAAAGGCCGAATACGCCACACGTCGTGCGGTTGGAATTACTTGGCCTAGAATGTAAACAAATATTATTGTCAATATAAATTTATGTTAGTGAATGACGAATCCATCAACACATTAAATGATTAACGAGTGACGTACCTCCTCCACGATGAATTGGTTCATGAGAAATCGATGCGTCCAAAATTTTGAACTTGACATTACGAATCGGCTCTTCGCACAGAGGTCCCTCCCGCGTACCCCATTGAAATCCCTAAACAGGAAAAGCCGAATAAAAATATCGATTAAACTAGTTCTCTACTTTGAGGGATTAGACTAAATGATATTATATAACAAACCTGAACAATCGAATCCTTCACAGTATTCAGTAAAGTTTTGTCGACTTCGGATGGTAAAGTATCGTCAACCAAAATATTAGGTCCATTTGAATCAGGGCCAAATGCCCAAATGGAGCGAGCCGCCAAGAGATCCCAGTCATATTTCGTTTGAAAAAATTCACCAAGCTTCTTTCTGTTGAGAAATGAAGGCAATTAGAAAATAATTCAACTAAAAAGCTAGAATTATTTGTCTAATCTCTGTTCTTAATTAATTTTACAAATATTATACATCACTCACTTATCCCAGTTGATGCTTACAACTTCATTCTCAATGTCTTCAGCCAATCCCTTTTCAAGAGGCTCAGAAATCATTGTCAACTTATTTTTCTTATTAGGAGTTTCAGCAAAACATTTTAATGATGAAGTTTCCACAACAGTTTCACAAAAGGAAACTACAGGATCCGCAACTTTGATGTCTATGAAAAAGTTATGTAAAATTTATAGTTCGGCTAACGATTTCATTGATATTTTCACTTCCTTACCAATTTCGGAATACATTTTCCTCAAGTCATGCATAACACAATCCAAATACAGTTCACCTGTACCCAGAATTACGTGTTCTCCTGATTCTTCCACTTTCGTTGCAACTAGTGGGTACGATTTGTTCACTTTTCTTAGCCCATCCAACATCTTAGGGAGTTCAGAAGGATTCACAGGTTCCACAGCAATTTTAACTACACTTTGTGTGTTAAAATGAAGTGGTCTAAAAATGTAATTATCCTCCTTGCTCTTGGGACTCACAATAGTGGATGTTTTCACGACTGATTGATCAATTCCTTCAATCAGTACCCAATTTCCAGCTGGAACTCGGCTCACTTCAATTTTGTACCTAAAGAAAACAAATGTGCATTTTAGTCGCTGATTTATTGAAATCTCGCAGCTCTCAGCTGCCACAAAATTCTGGGATTACCCACCTGGCTTCGTAAATCCAGAGTCGACCAACATTCAATATTCTTGAATCTTCTTCATCTGCCAAAGAATAATTTTCTCCGAGCACTCGAACGGTTTGATTGGAATGTAAAGTTCCACTAAAAACTCTTCCAAATACATGGAAGCAGACACAATCCTCCGTTGGATACATCTTCGTGCTGTGTACTGCTAAAGTTCCCTAAATTTTACAAATCCATCATTAAACATCTTCAAAATATGAAGACTACAAATTTATTAATAAAATTGTACTTCTGAGTCACAACTCAACATGTCCTCTCCTACTTCTGAGTCCAGGGGTCCTGTGTAAGTGTGACTCAGCTTGGTTTCAGCATTTGCACAAGGGGATGGGACATGTTCAGCAACCATTTCAACGAATCCAGAAAAACTCCCAAAGAATCTCTGAAAGACCAAACGGATCAAAGGTCTGATATTCAGCTTGGTTTCTTCCTTCGTCAAACGAATTCCCAATTCCTCACAAAGCATCGGCAAGCATGTGTCAACATCGCCAACAATCTGAGTACAAACATATTGTCATTAAAAATCGATGTAATTGATTTATCATCAGGCTAAGTTTTATTAATACCTGTGAAAAAATTTTATAAACCGGTTCCAGAATGAATTCGACAAAGCTTCTTTGAGAGGATGGTCCAGCAGGTTTCTTTGTAAACTTTCGGCTGCAATAAGAGTAAAAATTTATAAAATATGGACTCAGTCAGTTCAGTCAGGATTACAGGGAGAAGGACTGGAACTTACGTCTTCGAATTGAAATAGGCATCACCCCAAAGTCTTTCCGTGAAAGCCTTAACATTAACATCTCCAAAAACTTGAGAATACAACGCTGCGAATGACTTTAGCGTAAAACACAACGAATATTGAGAGCTTGCAAAGCAAACATTTCCCTTAATAGGGGAAACATAAATCTCATTCCCTTTGTCATCGCTGTACATGGACAGGAAAGAATTGACTTCTTCAATTATGTGTTTCATCTTGTAGTAGGCATCAGCTGGTGGCAATTTCAGCTCAAGAATGAGTCGATCAATTTTATTGATGCACAACGTAATTGCCAATTTTTCCTGCAAGTAAAGTCATATTAGTTTAAGAATTCTACGTTCAAATATGCAGTAAATATTAAATTTTCACACCTGAACAGCGTGCTTTAATATTCTCTCGGTATTCATCATTACACCTTCGGCCGCATCAACGAATACGACAATCCCATCACAAAGTCTCATGGATGCTGTAACTTCATCTGAGAAATTAACATGTCCGGGTGTATCCATAATGTTTAGCAAAAATGACCTGGACAGAAGACAAAAGATTAAATCGACTGAACACCCTGCCTTCCAATTTATGAATTGACAATTCTGAGAAAGTATTACTTGCTCTTGACGTCTTGCATAACAACAGTGATCGGCATGGACTTAATTGTCACCCCTCTGTCTTGTTCTGTTAACAGTGTGTCCGTATAACGGACTAGTGCTTTGTCCACACTGGGATTCAATTGCAAATCTGGATGGGTCTGTTCTACCAGACAATCCACAAAACTAGTTTTTCCATGATGCAACTGACCCACAAGGCATATGTTTCTTATCAAGCTGGAGTTATCCATAAGATCAGCCAAAAATCTAAAAAAAATTGAAATTACAAAGGAATGAAAATATTATGTATAATGTCAGTGTTAGAATTCTTAGGAAAATTATACGGAACGCACTCCATGTCATAAGTAGTTCGAGGCAAATCCTTTTCCACATGTTCGAATTTAATTTTGCGCACAGGTTTAATGATTGGCTCTGTGAGAGGTTGTGCATCTTCTTCCTGGACAATCGTCTCAACATCAGGTCCATAAACTTCTAGAGCAGATGGATAATATTTTTTATCTTCATGCAAAACAATGCTCGTTGACATTGTATTCGACTCTTCTTCTTGACCATCCACTTCTCCCATTTCCTCATCCTAGAAAAATAGTTATTATTGTACGTTTCATACATAAGAAGTTAAATTATAATGCAGAAGAATTTACATCAAAATCTTGGTCGTCCTCATCTGGGCCAAGGTCTTCTTCGTCCTCATCGTCAGAATCCAAATCCGGTCCGATGTAATTCCCAAACTCATCGTACAAATCACCGTCCATTTTTAAGAGTGGCAGTTGAATGGACAAGTAACGTTAATTGTAAATTTTACTAACTTTTCGGACTTTTTCTTGAAAAACTGAACTGAAACGATGTGGCTAAACCGACAGCGGCACTTGGCAATTCAATTCCTCCGCATTTTGGTGGCAGCGCTTTGCTTGGGCTTTTGCCTATATGAGAATTGGCTGACATAACATACCCCAATTCCTAATGCATATAAAAATCATCGGTTCAATTAATCAGATTTTATAGAAAACCCTATAATAATCTGATTATTCGGTTATATAAGTTACTTCCTGTCCAGTCTGAGATAGTTTTTCAATGCAAGATGGATTTATCGGGTATTTTGTCACTAGCAACTGGAAAAAAGTAATTTCAACCGGAATTAGTGGACAAAAGGCAGAATGCGAATTCCGGAATCGCCCAAGCGTTACATTGTTTGTTCATGGCTGACAAAATTAGTTGTAAACAGATTCATGTGCTATTCTGAATGACAGTTTGACCACTAATATTAATTGTACTTTAAAATTCCAAATCCATTTCTAAATTACTCTAAATCGTAAATCTCAGTTTTACAATCGGTTGATTGTTCAGTGCCGATTGCAGATCTGCAACTAAATTCAAATCCCGCTATATTTATAATTTATAGGCACAATTTAATTGCTTTTTATTAGCCAAATTTGCTAAATTTCTATCCCATCAACGAATAGTTCATAATGGTTTTTGCCAGGAAAAATGCCAAATTCAATAATTTACCGGTACGACTGATATCATTGTGATTGTGATGAAATCAAGTTTTGTTATTGAAGTAATTTTTACAATTTACAGATAGAGATGAAATACTACATTTTTCAATTCCTAAGTCCAGATGAATT
The DNA here is from genome assembly GCA_009869925.1 of Thalassaphorura encarpata. Taxonomy (NCBI): domain Eukaryota; kingdom Metazoa; phylum Arthropoda; class Collembola; order Poduromorpha; family Onychiuridae; genus Thalassaphorura; species Thalassaphorura encarpata. The sequence goes on from WJEZ01000228.1 coordinate 25,278, forward strand.
AATAGCATCAAGGGGCGTTTGCCACAGTTGGAATTACTTAATTACAGTCTGGACACATTTTCTTCAGAGAGTTTATCTTAGAATTCATAATGATGAGACAATGGAACTCTTTCTAAACTCCTACACGGGCTGGACAAGTATTGAAATTCAAGCTTTTGGTGACGATGTTAAGACCAATTCAAGTAGGCTTTCTGGGAATAGTATCCTTGAAAGTATCATTCGAGAGTCCCAATCAGAAGGTCGATGCTTAAATCTGACAAGCCTATCATTGTGCCGGCTGAAGGATCTGACGCCCACGAATATAATCGTAACGCTAACTGCATGTCCAAATTTGAAGACACTATGCATTGATGGCATTAGCTTTCATCAACCGTCATTAGATTTATTGGAATTGGAAAATAAAATATCGGAAGTCACTGCAAATACCAATTCCCAGATTAAACCTCAAAATTTAAAAGTTTTGAATATATTTCGATTAAGCATTTCTGATATGAACATTCTATACGATGCATTTGTATTAAATTTGGATAAGCTATCTGAATTTACCATCGTTCAATACCAACACGGTAAACCCATGCGTAAGCAGCCTTAAAATTTGTTATTTTATTTTTGTTAATTTCTCATTTTAGTTTAATCCTTCAATCAGATCCACAATTGCACGACGAATTCAGAGCTATTGGCCAGAACTCACCTGATTTGTTTCTTGAGAAGACCAAAATAATTTTGCACAAAAATGCAGCAACCCTCAAGACCTTAGAATTTTCGGTAGTAGTGCCGAAGACAATGCTTAAATATTATCAACGCGTATTTTCTACTCTTAGTCTCCTTCCACAACTTCAAGTCAACAAATTAAGTTTGTATCTCTCTCCAAAATCTCCTCGAGTCTTTAACGATGATTCGTATTTTTGGAAAGAGTTGATTCACCAAGAGCAGAATATAGATGCTAATGAGAATGAAGTAGTAATGCTATCGCCAACGGAACTTTTTAACATGTGGACGGATTTTATCAGATCACAAAGACAGCTTTTTACCCTTTCCCTTCCTCATATTGACATTTATCTTAATCCTTTCGATTCAATTCATAATCCAAGACTGTTAAGTTTATTTCACTCGCTACCTTCTACCGTGACAGAGCTAAATGCATCTTTGGAACAAGAAGGGATGAATGCTCTGGGCAATCCTCCTGTTTATCGAAATTTGATCAATTATATCACTTGCCTAAATCTGTCGGAGCTAGATGAATTAATTACTGAGAATGATGCAGATTTTTTAGCAAAAGAAGCCGTACAAGGGAGACTTGTTTCGAAATGTCCAAATTTGCAAGCCATAGACATTTGCTGTACTGAAGCTGATGGCGTCAGCAAGAAATCAGGATTGAGGATTCTAAAAGTCACGCTAAGGGCATATCCGATAAACTTGAAGAAACTCATCTTGAAAGGAGTTCATCGGATTGGAGATAAGGCGCTTCAACTTATCAGTGAATATTTGCCACTATTACATGTTCTAGAAATGCATTCGAGAGAGCCGATGACAGATTACGGATTGACTGGAATAAAGAAAAAGTGGCTCAAGGCTTACATAAGAAATTTTAGTGATATTCCTAAAATCCTCTTTCTACAGCAAAGTTTTGGAGTAAAACCGGACTTTGAAAGCCCACCACTGAGCCGACTAGAACGTAAGGAAATAACAAAATAGAATAAATACATATATGTGTAGTAGAAATCCAAGAATATAATTACAAATTGGCAGATCTGCGAATCCTCAAACTGCCAAATATGGAAAAGGTTTCGGACATTGGAATTTACTACGGGCTAGTATTACCTCGTCTCAAAGAATTGTACTTGCACAAAAGCAGTCACAGAAGATCATACCAAAAAGTAATGCTAAAATCACTCGAGTTGAGTGATAAAGTATGACAATGTTAAAAATGCCTTCATTTAATGTTGTTTTAGATCAGTGACTGGGGATTGAATCAGTTGGGCAAAAATTGCCCAGATCTTGAAATCATACAACTCAGCCTCAGCGGACAATCTGTATCTACTCAGGGAATCCATCGTTTCCTAGAAACCCAAACACGAATTAAGAAATCTAAATCAATTTTGAAACAGTTAATCCATTCAAAGTACTCTGCCTCAGGCCAGGCTCCTGAATTCGTTATTGCAAAAGCCAAATTATTTTTTGATTTTATGTTCTAAATTCAAATACTGAAGTAAAATAAAAATCCCAAAGAGAAGCCAAAGGCATTATAGAAGTTTTAATGTAGCTATAATACAAAATAGACTAATCATAGGATGCATGCTAAGACTAAGTAAGACCACATTTAATGGGTTAAGTGATAAAATCACACTTTCGTAGATTGAGGTTGAAGTGAGACACCCAGACACATTTCACACTCTGGCTTCAATTCAGCAGCCTTTGGCTTCCACATCAAAATGTGGGACAATTGAACCAAACTCATAATACTGAAAAAGTTCCTATTCGCACTTGTATTCATGAACCGAACCGACAGTGTGATTATCGAAATTATCGCTTCTGATTTTGTTCGTATTAGTTAAGAACTGTGCATTTATCTAGTGGCTTAGCTTAAGACAGAATGGGATTACAAGACATTGAAGATATTTACTTGACCCTTGAGGACAATGCCAGAGAAAACGGTGGTATTGGGGATTCTCAGGTCAAACTTCGGAATCACAGGAAGCACAGGGGCAATAGCAATGTTAGCAATAGCAATGGAATCCAGAAATTGAATCCAAGCAATAATGATTGTGTAAAGCTTGTGGCTGATGGTAGGTATTTTCTTCTCCATATATTCTTTAGGACGTAGAATTTTGCTCGGTCGTATTGCAGTATATTGGACTTCGAGACTTAAGTCTTAACTTAAAAACTCGAATTAAAATTACCTAGGTACAACGAAAACGAATGAGTGCAACACGGGCAAGAATGATGTATCGGGATTAGAGAACGATATGATTCCATCGAATTATTCAATTTATTTGAAAACTTGGGGTTGCAGCCACAATTCCTCGGATTCAGAGTATATGGCTGGAATCTTAAATGCATATGGGTTTCGTATCACTGGTAAGCCGAAAATCTTTCAATTAATTCTAAATTCTAGTTATGAAAAATAATTAAAAAGAACTGCGGTATTGTTTCAGACGATAAAGCCAATGCCCACGTTTGGATTCTGAATAGTTGCACTGTTAAAGGACCAGCAGAACAACATTTCAAGAACGAAATAGAAAATGGGCTGGAACTGGAGAAAAAAGTAATTTTAGCTGGATGTGTCCCACAGGGTGAACCTAGGGCTCCATTCGTAAAAGTAATCAAATTGTCAACACATTTCTTCCCAAGTGATAAAGGAAAAAACTACTGTTATTTTTATTTGGCACAAACAGGGACTGAGCGTAATCGGTGTTCAACAGATCGACAAGGTTATTCAAGTTGTAGAAGAGGCATTGCAGGGAAATGTAGTCAGATTCATAGGGAAAAAGAAAGAAAATGGGGTTCGTCTTGGTGGGGCTACGTTAAATCTACCAAAAATAAGAAAAAATCCTTTGGTCGAAATTATTCCTGTGAGTACGGGGTGTTTGAATCAGTGCACTTATTGCAAAACGAAGCATGCGAGAGGAGAGTTAGCGAGCTATCCGGAAGGTTAGTTGAATTAATAAATAATTTGTTCTTTTGTTTCTGAGCTTAATGCTTAAGGTGTCTTTTTTCGTTAGTTTAGCTCAGTGGCCTTCTACTGCTATTTACGTAATTAAAATAAAATAAATTAAGTCCCGAAATGCTACACTTGCTATTTTCAAACTCGAGAGGATTTATTCCAGCTATTTTTCTTTTATAAAATCTTTTTGGTCAAGACAAATGGATTTGTAACAATAATTTGGAATAATTTACTTTTAGATGAAATCGTCGGAAGAGCTCAACAAGCCTTTCAGGAAGGAGTCCGAGAAATCTGGCTCACTTCGGAAGACACTGGTGCCTATGGAATTGATTTAGGAACAAACATTATTAATTTGCTAAGAAAATTGGTAACTGTTATCCCAGACGACTGTATGTTAAGAGTGGGAATGACTAATCCTCCTTACATTTTGAACCATCTGGACGACATCGCTGATATTCTAGAGCATCCTCGAGTTTATGCATTTCTTCATGTTCCAGTTCAAAGTGGAAGCGATTGCGTATTGTCAGACATGAAACGAGAATATTGCGTTGATGATTTTCAAAAAGTTGTGGATCTTATTAAAGCAAGGTAAGGAAGGGTTCACTCAAAATATCGAGGAAAAAACGATATGGTTACTAGTTATAGGTTTGGTAGTTCTACAAATTAATAATTGTTTTCTAAAAGGATTCCTGATGCCACAATTGCCACAGATATAATATGTGGCTTCCCGACTGAAACGGAACAAGATTTTCAGGAGACTTACAATTTGTGTGAGAAAAACAAATTCAAGGTTCTCTACGTTAATCAATTCTACCCGAGAAATGGAACCCCAGCTGCCCGAATGAAAAGAATTGACACTTCTGTGGTTAGTCATTTTGGAAATTTTAGTTGTGATCTTGAAAATGAAAAATATTTAGGAACATTCTTTTCATTTTTAGGTGAAAACCAGAACAAAAAGAATTGGGGATCTATTCACTTCATATCTGCCTTACGAGAATAGGATTGGACAAGTGTATAAAATCCTTATTACGGAGATTTCCCACGACAAACGGTTTTATGTTGGACACAACAAATTTTACGAGCAGGTAAAACGTGATTAATAGTTTCCACTCGATTATTAAAACTCAAACTAATTTCAAGTTTTAATATTGGTTGCATAGATCCTTGTCGAAAAGATACCATCGCTTATGGGGAAATGGGTCACGGTAAAAATTGTATCAGTTTGTAAGCACAGCATGACAGGCAAAATAATTCAACAAAATCATGACTTTTACACATATATAAAATCTGGATTTTTTGTTATGTTAGCAATTCTTGTGTTGGTCATAATAAAAACAAAGTTTAGTTAAAAATATTCACATGGCTCAGTTCCAAAGTATCTGTCACCAAAGTTCCCAATGCCAGGCATTACGTAGAACTTTTCATTAATTTCAGGGTCCACGGCTGTAGTCACCATTTTAACGCCTGGGAAGGCATAACCAATCGCATGGACTCCTAAGATTAAGATACATAAAAGTTGTCCAATCGTAGATTAAGTTAGTTGACAAAATTTTTCAACGCATTACTAACCACTTTCGGCCATAAGAAGTGAAAGTAACATGATGTTGGTTTCTGGAACATCATGGTCAAGGAGTATACGTATGGCCATCATTGCTGCTGCACCTGAACGAATTAAAAAATGTAGGATTTTAATACATTTTCAAAACTACACCTCATATGTACTAGTGCGATTTAAACCTGTGGCAACAGTAGCGTCCATGAGCATGATATGATAGTCGGCAATATCTTTAGGCAAACGTAAATAATACAGCTCTGGTTCTCCAGTAGAGTCATTCGTTTGAATTAGAATTTTGCCAATTCGAATATCTTTGCAGACTTCATTCAAGGCTTGTTCCATTGTTTCTCCTGCAAACAAGGAAAGATGAAGGACTGGGAATCCCAAGAAACCAACCAATTTGTTTCGTTACCTGCACGAAGTATGGACACGCCGCATATTTTGTGAACTGCAGCTCGTTTCCCCTTGTACAACACACCTTGGGGAGTTTCGACGGTTGCATCCTGAGGATTTTGGTTGACTGATAATTTTCAGCAACTCATATTGTAAATTTAGAACTTTACCTTAAATGGGAGCAGACTGAGGGCAAATTCAATCAGCAAACGAATTAATCTCTTGGAGTAAAAAATGAATTCATCTCGAGGAGTATCCTCCGAGCGAATAAAAGTATGCAAGCCATAAATCTGTTTCAGACAAAATTATGTCGTTACTAAATTATGTAAATAAGTTGATGAATCTCTCGTCTTTAGAATACCTGACTTGTGGATGGCAATAGGAATAATGAATGTGGAGTTCCAAGGTCCTCATCTGACCAAGCTTCTGCTAATTTCTCACGATTTTTCATGACTCTCTGCAAGAAAAATTAATACTTGAGATTCAGTCATAATTAGAACAAAGAAGTAAACGTAGCTTCATTACGGCTTGCAATTCTGTTGTGACGTGCATGACAATCAGATTGATGGCAATTTCATTGTCTCCACCCCGTGGAACAATTATATCAGCTTGAGCCATCTGGAAATTTTAGTCATGTTAAGTTATTTTTGCTGAATGAATTTTGACAGAAAAGTGCAAACCTGGGGGGCAATATACTGATCAAAGGCGGGTTTGACGAAAGTGTTATACTGTTTGATAACTCCTTGCAAGTCTCGGCCACGAGCCATGATGTCTCGACGGAGTCTCCTTTCAAGGCGAGTATCTGCATCTGTGTCCACAAACACTTTGACGTCAAGAAGCTAATTATATAATTAAGACATGGAAGATTAAATTTAGCTGTTTCATACTGAATGTTATATTTAAACTTTTCTTACTTTTGCAACCTCTGGTTTATGAAAAGCCAAAATTCCCTCAAAGATGATAACATTGGCTCCATACATTGTTTTCTGAAAATAGTGCATGAGATTTTCATTTTCAGTAATTTGTCTACCGAATGATTATTTGAAACCAACCGATCTTGACTCCCTAGAATGAGTCACAAAGTTATAAATTGGGACTTCAACTTTTTTCCCATCTCTAAGACGTCGGAGCGTCTCTTCCAGGAGCTCAAAGTCGAAAGCATCAGGATGGTCAAAATTGTACTCGTTCTTGTGTGACAGCTCGTGTTGCTTCTCATCCAAAATCTACAGCAGCGAAATAAATATATGAAATATGAAGTTAACTGGGAATGACCTCAAAGCTGGAGTAGAAAATAACGAAATACTAATCTGCAACCGTCAATCATCCCGTATATTTTGCTCAAGCTATTGCGAAAGATCAAGAGGCACTTTCTATCAATTTTTTAATTCAAAACATCTATTCCATGATAACTTATTTAGACGCTGAGTCTCCAGGAACATTTTAAGTGTCAGCAATTTGGGGTCATTGAAATTATGGGTGGCAAGACCTCAAGGATTCACCCAAACAAAATTTCAGTTTAGCCTCTGAGAAGACAGTTCATGTTTAGTTCTTAAACATAAGGGTCCAGATTAAAGAAGTCCAGTTCTATTAATGGATTTTGAGAATAAAATGTGGGATAAGACTCTACCAAGAAATACAAATTGGGTACTCCTATAGCTAACCAGTAAAATTTCTAAACATGAATCCTTCGGGGTAAAATAAAGAACTTCATTCATAATCATGACATGACGAAGTGTAATCTTGGACAAAAACTAAAATAAAGTAACACGTGTGATATGTATGATAAAAATCAAGATAAACTATTGACCTTGTAGAAGCAGTCCATGGAGAGTCGAGTTACCCACGGTACATTGAGTGCCGTGATTATTTTGTCAGCTACTGTAGTTTTGCCACTTGCACTGCCACCAGAAATCCCTGTTTGTTCAAGACAGATAAAGAAGAAAAAAATAAAGATGATGAGCAAGCATGTTAACCATCCACCAATAATAAAGTTGAACAATAGCTAGCTGAAATTACTGCGATTGCGATTTGAGCTGGAAAAATATATATGATAACTTTGCATTTATTGCAAATAAGACTACGAGGGAGGAAGCAGTTAAAAATAATTGCAACTAATGAGTTACAATATTTTGTCATGTAAAAAAAATAATTTACCGATAACGCAAGGTTCCACATGCTGGCCTGCTGGGTCATACCACGGAGGACCTATATTTACATCAGATAAGAAAGTTATTCCTAATTCTCAGAATTTCTTGCACCAAGTGCGAAGTACATGATAATGATGATTTCACTTACGGCCAGCCGTATAAATAGTTCGAGTCAAAGTTCTCAGAATTGGATCACGAACTTTATTTCCTGATGCAGAAATTGTTCTCTGACGACGAGTTGGCGTTGGAGATTTAGATGGATTTGATCCATCTATGAGTTTTTAAAAATTAATCAAGTGCAACATGGATTCTTGACCATATTCTAAGAAATCTACAATACTTGAGCTAACTAAAACGTCATCATTCTCATTATCTTGATCGTCAGATGCAACATTTCTTAATATTTCCAATTCCCCGTAACCGCCATCACTGCTGCTGGGAAAATAAAAGTAAAAATGTACTTTGCGTTGTATTTTTAATTAAACTCAGCAGTCTAGAGTCAATATGATTGAGATCTTTGCAAAATCACTTCATCCAAACTAGACGGGAAGTACTAAATTACAAATCTTGCATACTCTGACAAGTGACAACCGAATGCTTTGATCTCAGCAAAAATTGAGTTCAGGGCCACCGGAAAGACTGGAAAGGGCAAAGGCTACAAGTTTTCTCACAGCCAGAGCAACTTTGTAATTAGAGACACTATCGTCTCGTCGCCGTCGTCGAGCAACAATAAATTAATGTTGACGAGGCATTTGGGGAGACCAGAATTTTGAGATTTAGATCGTTTTTAGATTAGGTTAAATGATGCCCACGTGTAATTTCGACCTAGAAAAATTTAACTCATAACTGTCTTTTTAATGTATCCATTTTGTTAGCTACAATTTTAAAATCAATTACGAAAAACAGACATCGAGTGGCCGGTCATAATTTCCATACTCATACAAACATGTAATGTAATTTGAGCAGAATATTTATCTCACACTTCTGAACAAAGGAAACAGAAATGTTTTTCTGTGACGCGTGTTAGATTATAAACATGATTAGCGAAAAGAAAGGCTTTTGGATTATTCCCCTTCCATTTGTTTTGTGTTTTTGATTGATTTGATCGATACGAATGGGAGAGCAAAGGACGTGCCACTTTTAGCAGAAGCACTACAAATAAATCTTCTGGTGCAAGCGGACAACGGAGATAGCAAAGCAAAGCATGCAGCTGCGAAATTCTTGGTCAAATTGGATTAGCTCGTCTAATCTTATATGATGTGAGCATTTCTCAATAAAATGTACACCAGCCCAACTTGTTGCTTTTAAGTTAATGACATTTGCTACAGCGTAGTAAAGCGAAGATAATAAAATAAATCAAATCTTGAAATTTGCTTTAGGGTTAGATATAGACATCTTAGGGTTGAAAAATTAATGCTGGCTAAATGGATATTCAAAAAATGACATCATTCACATCTGCAACATGTGAAAAATTGTAAGCACTAATAATGAATAGCCAGAAGTGCAGTAATTTTGCAAAGGGGATGAATTGTGGAAATAACCCAATACCCAAGGGCTTTGAACTCTAGATTATCACATTATTCCACCGGAAACTTAATTTAGTAATTTGCTAAATACAAAAAATATCTCTGGAGTGCGTGTGTCCAAATGAGTAAAAAATACAAAATATGATGCAAAAACCAATTCAGAATACGCACCACTTTTGATGGCATAATTCCATAATAAATTGCGTGTTAAAATGTGTACTTTACTCTGCTATTACTCCTACTGTCAGATGACATGAGAATATACAAGATCCAAATAATTCGCAAATAATTGAATACACTTATCACAACCAAGTAGTCTTTTGTTCAACTATTTTTTTCTTTCTGTCGTTCGTTGATTTCAGTTATAGTCTTAATCCTACTGTCAGATGATATGAGAATATACAAGATCCAAATAATTCACAAATAATTGAATACACTTATCACAACCAAGTAGTCTTTTGTTCAACTATTTTTTTCTTTCTGTCGTTCGTTGATTTCAGTTATAGTCTTAAAATGAGGTGAAGGTCATCTGAAGCCAATCATTGAATCGATTTATCCCCTCATTAGAAATTAACGAAAGTATGACGATGGCAGTAGGAAACATTTATGATCCTGAACCTATTGCTTCACCTTCGATGCAATTGCTCATTCTGGATCTAAATTATACGTTTAGCGCACACTCTATGCACAACAAGTGTCGATGATGTTAAATTATATAATCAGACTTTATTTTGCACATGCTAAACTCATTAGCACGCTTGACCGCGCGGGATAAACGACTGACCACACATAATGTTTAAATTGTACAGGCCGGTAAGCATTAGCTGNTTAAATTATATAATCAGACTTTATTTTGCACATGCTAAACTCATTAGCACGCTTGACCGCGCGGGATAAACGACTGACCACACATAATGTTTAAATTGTACAGGCCGGTAAGCACTAGCTGTAATTTTTATTCAAGCCCAGTCAAGCATAAATGATTTTCATAAAATATGAGGAAAAACTCGAGACGTGAGGAAAAGTGTTCTCACCTTTCCGAACTTGCAGAGCTCGGGACTTCTTTCTTGAGTATTTTCTCTACTATATTTTTATTTTCTCCTATAATATTTTCAGTCCCTTTCCCACTGCTCAGATCAAATCTCTTCAACAAAACTCATTTTTTTCTTAATAAAAAAATCGATAAGAAATCCTATGCTCTGTTCTGTTCCGACGCAACGTGTGTCAAAAATTTCTGCAAGTGTTGTTGTCTCTGTCAGAGTCACGCCGAAACTGTTTTCAATCTAGCGCTGCTGCTCACCCACACACAGGCTAGAGACGATAGATAATCTTGGTCGTTCGTATTTCTTTCGTTAACCCTTTCCTTGGAGGAATATCATCTTGGCTCTCCCAACTCCTATCCTATTACACTTACACTCAGGACTCAACATTGTCTCTCGGGTGCGCATTAATGGCTCAAGCCGGGTTTGACTTGAGAATCAAAGATAACAGTTGGAGCCAATCACTGTTGCGTTCTTTTTACATTAATTCCCATCCATTCAATGATAACGAAAAATGCGCAAGGATTTGTGGAGTTTTTTTGACAGCCCAAACCCATGTCCAGGTTAATCCGGTCTGTGATATCAAGTTTAGCTCGTACATTGCCAATATTTACATTTTGCATACCTGGCGGGCACTGATACTGGATAAGGGTTTGTTTGCATAGCAAAAATTTATTAGGAATCTAATCGACTGAAAGGTCAAGTGAAGAAATGTCAAACTCTGATCCTGATCTGAGCC